>LUGF01035585.1:103703-121101 GCA_001625245.1 Calycopis cecrops
TGAAATGAAAAAGAGTGACGTCGACAACTAGTGCCTATAGGGAATTTTGTGTACGGATAAAGATTAATTATTCTTAAGGTCTTTGAATTAAACTTTGAATTCTTGAATTAGAATTTTAAACTTTATATGGATCAAGCTTCTAGACTGTCACGCTAACTAGTGGCTGAAATGTGAACCGAACGCTAGCAAGTTTTCGTTTGTGCGTATGATATGACATATGTCAACTTGTCATTGTCTTTTGCTTAGTGTTGTGCTAGCACTTGATTCCTAAAATGATCACAAGGGCGGCGAAAGTGCTGCCTCTATGGCGTTTCGTGCACAGTTCCTAACAACAACCGTCATACTATATGTATCGTGTTGTGTTTGACACTGTTACTATGGCAACTGTATTAATTTGTGTATTATCTACTTACGTCAATGATAAATAATTAATTGACTCTAATTTTTATTTTTTTTTTTCCTTTTTTTCTGCACATCTATGGCCGGAGCTTTTCAAAAAGAGGCCGTACCAGAAGTTTTATGTGCAACAACCGTCCTACAGTCACCAGGACAAAATCGGCTTACACTACATATTATGTATAGGATTTAATGACTTCAATTCCAAACTTTAAACTTTATCAGAATAGTATGTTGAAGACAAAACATTTACGTTGTCGTAAGGGCGTAACACAATGCATTTAAGTTATGCAACGTAACAAAACGTAACGTAGGAATAGCAATTACATCGAAATAACTGGAGGCTATTGCTTTGGTTACGTTGGGAGCCAATTAGAGAAAAAAAGAGCAAGTTGCAGTTTTCCTTCCTGCTCTAATAGCTGAAGTTGTCGCCTGAAGGAGACTTTCAAATCGATGTAGATACGATTGTTATTTTTTAGCTATTCATAATTTTTGGACAGGAAAATGTTGAGTGTTTCATAAAAACTAAAGTTTATCACAAAAAGTTACTCTGGGATTATTAAATCTATACTTCCATACTATTAATATAAAGCTGATGAGTTTGTTTTTTTGTTTGTTTGAACGCGATAATCTCTTCAACTACTGGTACGATTTGAAAATCAATTAGCGAGAAAGGCTTATAGGCTACTGTTTAACTGACTGCGATAAAAATACGGATTCACGTAAACGAAGTTGCGGATGTCCGCTAGTCTATACATCTATACATAATATAATAAATTTGTAGAAGGGTCAATTCTGTACATTGAAAATATTGAAAAAATAAATAGCAGGGGGTGTACCCAAATATGCGATTAAAAAAATTTTTGTCTGTCTGTCTGTCTGTCTGTATGTTAAGGCATCACGTGAAAACTAACGGTTCGATTTCGATGAAACTTGGTATAATTATACCTTATTATCCTGGGCATAAAATGGGATGGGATGGGAATGGGATTTTATCCTGGAAAAACACGTAGAAAAAAAATAAATCCATTCACGCGAAGACCGACATCCGCGTGGACGGAGTCGCGGGCGGAAGCTAGTGTACAATAAAATGTGGTACACCGGCATAATATATATGTTACATTGCTACTGTCAAAATACACATAAACATTAAACGGCTGTACGTATATCTTAATTGCTTAGAAGACTGAACTACACTGTACTACACTGTACTCAGATTTAATAATCTTGATTGCAGAGCTCAATAATGTCATGAATTTCAGCTTGATCCCTCCACGCGTTACTGAGAAAAGGGTTGACAAACATACAGGAAAACGGGTAGGCAGATTACAAAGGTAAATTATAAGGGTTCCGTTTTTCCATAATGAAGTAACGTATGCCGGTACCCTAATAAAACGGTGGCGCCCGGACTTCTTGGTCAAGCTATCAATATACTTCCTCGGGCGTGTTGGTCCGGTACCACAACCGACCCCACTAAAGAGGGTGGCTACAGCGCGCTTTCTATACGTAATCCAGCTCGCAACTGTAGCAATTAGCACCTGATAGCAGATCGCTATCAGCGCACGTGACGTCACATAGTCAAATAGAAAGTCCGAGTGAAAGGTACTCATATCTCTCGCGTTACTATTCTATATTATATAAAAACGTTTATATAATGTGCTAAAACGGGGGTAGATTGCTCATTAACATATGTAGAGGCTAAGTTTCTCAAGCACCTGCAAAACTTTAGCAAGAGGTAGTGCCACACCGCATGCTTTCATGCAGCCGAATTGGCTTGGCACGACCGGAGAGGTACCTCTCGCTTACACGAGATCGAGCTATACTGTCGCGTTTCGTGTGGTGTAAGTAGCCGGTGGCTCATGGAGGTGGGAGGAGGAAGGAGGGCAACCCATCTGTTTATCTATATACGTAGGGCGTCAGTAGTCATGGAAATGGCTCCTACTGCTTCTTTGTTGCCCCCGTTTTACCATAAAAAGAAATGTGGGGTGGATGTCACTAATGCATTAATCCATTCAGTCAGTAATTCCATTAGGCCGGTTAAGCATTCTATAACCATCAAGTTTTACCAACTGTCAGATTGTTTGTTAGTTTGAAAATACGAAAAAAATTGATGCCGTTTTGTATTGATTAATTGCATTCGAAATCTCGAATTGAGATTTCAAATGGGAATTCAGGAACGAAATTTAGAATGCTTGTTTATTTGTCAATATTAAACTGAACTTACAAATGGCTCTGCATAGCTCACTTGCCCATAAATAAAAAAAAACTCGTTTGAAGTCGAAAATCCTGATCTTTTTATTTCTCTCATCATCGTCGTCAAACCGATCTGCCTCGTGAAAAACAGACCATCTACATAACTTCTGTATTGCCTACGGCCCGATCACTTTCCAGCAGGTGCCCGCTCGTTTACATTACGGTAACAGTAGAGTCCGGTGCAGTTTCACTCTCGGTGCCGAAGGTCGGCGGAGGCCGGGCGCTCCGGACCGCTAGGCGGCTGCACCGTTACATTCCAGCCCCGCTTATGTATTATATGTTGACGACATAACAGGCTCTAGCTACAGCTAGGTGACGTGAGGACTAATGCGTTTTGAACTGAAACTTTTACCCCCTTATTAATAAACATGGAATAACTTTATCCAAGTAATAACCTGATAATAAACTGACATCTGTCAAATTTCATACTTTTTGTGTTTTTTAGTATGGAATTTGACAGATGTCAGTTTATTACTAGGTTATTACTTGGATATAGTTATTCTATGTTTATTAAATAGGGGGATGGAGTTTGCTCCTTATATTTAAAGTGCCTGGTATGAAAAAGGTATGAGCAGTACCAGCGTAAGGCTTTACCGCGCTAACGTCGCTGTGTCTTCATTTTATGACACACACTTTTTTCCCGTTTATTCTTGTATTGGTACCTGTCGCATTTCACGAGGTTGGACTAAAGTGAGGTGCGTCCGTGGCTCTTCTCAGCTAGCCATATGTTGTAGTTAGAAATTAAATATAAAAGTGAGAGACCTCCGTCCTAGTTTAGACAACGCACTGATCTTGTTTATACTAGCGCCCACGGTTTCACCCGCGTAAACTTCGATCCCGTGGAAAATAGAAAATCAAACCCATGGCATCCCAAAACACAAATTTCATAAAAATCGGTGCAGCAGTTTTCGCGTGAAGGAGTAACGAACAAACAAACATACAAACTTTCGCATTTATAATATTAATAGCAAAGAAATAAGTGGCTTGAAGTGAGTACCCACGAAAACCGCATAGACAGCTGCGTTGCGCTACTTCACCGTATTCCCCCTGACAGGCCATCTCATCCTTCACTAATAGATCTTGAATCTCTTAAAAAACTGCACGGAACAACATACTTACCAGTTACCACTTGTCACTAGATTAAGCTCTAACGGGGCCCAAAGCTTGGAGACTTTGGATTTGAGATGGGACCCTTCAAAGGTACAAAAATAATTTTAAGGCCCTTAGGGGCTCGCTGCTGCAGTCCCCCTGCGCCCCCAGCTGGCTCCGGCGCTGCTTGAAGTTGAGGTTTTGTGCCATTCGATTCCGCTGCGATGAAGCAACAGCACTCTACTAATCTGACTATAACCGAGATGCAAGCTATCACCATCACATCTGGCGTTGTTTCGCCAGCGGCCGGTCGAAGATGTTAATGTGTATCGACTATCGAGTGGTGTCGAAAGCGTTGGCGAAATCTTAACCTTTGCGTTTGGCCGACGACTGGCAAATGTCGCGGTCGCGTGTGACGCAACTGAGAATTTCGTACTCTCAAATGTGATAAGGATTTGAACCTGCTATCCTGCGTGCACTGGACAGAAGTGCTTCTCGCTCACATGATATTGCCGCAAAAGTGCCTTTTTTGTTGTATAGGTGGGCAAATAGAATAGAATAGAATAGAATAGAATCAGTAGAAAAATCAGTAGTTGGAGCCATTTTCACGACCACCGACGCCCACAGACATCCGCACAGAGGTTACATAGTTTAGTTGGCGTTGCCCTCGTCCTCCCTTCTCCTGCGCTGCCGGATACTTACACACCACGAAACGAAACAACTGCCGGGAGGCGGCTTTGCAGCATGGCACTATCTCTTACTAGATATATTGGTGGGTCGTTAGAGGAGTAATAATTGTGCAGATGTCTATTCCCATAGACATCTTAACCCCCCTTATTAATAAATATCGAATAACTTTATCCAAGTAATAACCTAGTAATAAACTGACGTCTGTCAAACTCCCTAATTAAAAACACATAAAAGCATGGAATTTGACAGATGTCAGTTTATTACTAGGTTGTTACTTAGATAAAGTTATTCTATGTTTATTTATAAGGGGGTATATAAAAAAAACTTTGCAAATCTAAACTGGACTGGAGACAAAATGTATTGTAACGAGTAATGCCTTTGTACAGAAATAAACTATTTTAATTGATGTTATGTTATGTTAATGATAATAGTCACGTGACCATGTTACTGTTAACTATAAAGCATCTAAAACGTTTGGATTGTAAAATAACAAACAATAATTTGTTATTTGGATGTTTCAATATTACGAACCGTAAAAACACCTGCGTATTCGACCAATAGACAATGTTCTAAATGTGTGATGATAATTTGAGGCGCGAGGTTTGCATTCCACAGATATGCATCTACAATCATGATCTACGAAAAAATTACAATGAAACTATACCCACGCGATTGCATAGATTTATGTTGGTTTTCACATTTAAGGGAGAGATTTAATACTCGCCCTCAGGTTATACTGCACCTTGGAAATGCCCAAAACTCCCACATGAGATGCGCATTCTGAAAATTGAAAACCGGCATTCGAAAGGCTGTCGCTTTTTTTTTTTTTTTTTTGTATAGGAGGGCAAACGAGCAGTTGTAGCCATTTTCATGACTACCGACGCCCATAGACATCTGCATCGACTACAGATGCGCTGCCCCCCTTTCTCCTCCCACCTCCATGGACCACCGGCTACTTACACACCGCACGAAACGCACACACACACAGCTGTCACTTCACGCCGGTCTCGTGTAAGCGAGAGGTACCTCCCCGGTCGTGCCGGCCCAATTCGGCTGCATGCAAGCATGCAGCGTGGCACTACCTTTTACTAGTCGCTTGTCCACTTATGCAAAAAGCAGTATGACGTCACGCGTGGGCGTCATTAAATCATCTCGACTAACGGTACACAAACCGGTCGCACACACACACACACACACCAGACCTCAGGCAGATTACTCTGAGCTAGCTCTGTGGAGCCGGAGATTACTTAGGAATGCCTTTATAGAGTAAGAGGGAGCAAGCTGGGAGTCGAAGCCTTTTTGAGACTGAACACCCATAAAAATCTGCACTGGAGGCTATGCTGTGTTTGGCCGCAGATCGCGAGGTCCTGGGTTCGAGTCTCGGATCGGGCGGTTTTAATTTTTATTAACATTACTAGCTGCGCCTCGCGGTTTCACCTGCGCAAATTTCGATCCCGTAGAAAATCATCCCATGGCATCCCATAGGAGCATTTTTTCGGGATAAAAACTATCCTATGTGTTAATACAAGTTACCCTCTATGTGTGTGCCATATTTCATGAAAATCGGTTCAGCCGTTTTGCGTGAAGGAGTAACAAACAAACAAACACAAAGTTTCATATTTGTAATATTAGTGGGATAAGATTTATCAATTGCTAATAGCGATATGAAGTCAGGAAGTTTGGGGTGTAACTATGGTCGCCAGACGGGCGGAATCGCCGGGATTGTATATTGTGGGATGTCCCTAGCCCCAAAAAAAAATAGATAATTGATAGAAATAATAGGCACTATTAGTAAGCCTAAAGTTGACATTCTGACCGAAATAAATGTTGTCCTTATTAAAATCCAAAAAGCTTTCTTTTTGTCTTAATTTTGTCCAGATATTTTATTCTTCCCACCTGGTAACCGTAGGTGTATCCCCTGTTCCTTGGAGGGTACATTAACCTTTTGGTAGGGTTCGTCCAGTGCCTCGTTCTCTCCGGCCGTGTCGGATTGCCGTCCCATGGGAAGAGAAATAATAAAATATATAGGTAGTACGGTAGAAGGAACTGGAAACCAGTTGCAGTGGCATAAGGATTTTTTTTTAAGGTAGATTCTACGCTAACAGGCTGAAGGCCCAGTGCAGCTTCATCTGTATGAGAGGCAAGTGCCCTAAGGTAGCTCGAGCCTCTGTATAAAGTGTTAGGCACGTTGCACACGCGGTAGTTATAAAACTAGAAACTAAACATATTGCTAACGCGAAATGTAATAATGGCGTTTGTTGTAATGCGTTCCTTATCGCGTTTGCAACAATTATAATTGAGTTATCTCTGAATGGCAGCTGGCTATCGCGCACGAGGAAGTGACGCCCGGAAAGAGAAAGGTTACGCAGATAACACACACACACAAAATGCATACACATAAACGTGCGCTATTTATGTCTATTGCTTTTTGGCAGCCCTTGTTTCCTGACGTTCAGATATCCGCAGGTAGACAACACCAACCTAAAGGGCAACCGCAATTCTCTCTCCTTTATCTCATTTCTCTAAAAGACCGGACTGAGAATCCGCATGAAACCTGACAGCGAAAACTAAACTTCACTATTATATGATGCATTGCAGAATGCAGATGAATTAGGTCGCTACGACCGGGAAGTGACTCTCGCAAATATGATACCGCCTGATGAGCGGTTTTGTTAATATCAAGCCACATTGAAAGAGGGCAACACAATATTGCGTCTGCTTATAGTATACGATGCAGATGTCTATGGACGTTGTTAGTCGTTAAAGACAGACAAAATCTAATATAGAAAACAAGGATTCTGTCCTAATAATCCCTATGAAAATCCCTAACCTAAGTTACCATTAACTATCTAAAGCACCCAGAGCGTTTACGATACTCATCGCTAGATGGCGCTATATAAAAGCCACCTCACACATGCTGCACACATTTTAGTAGCGGCGATCGGCGATGTAGTCGCTTTTTAGAAGCTGAATGCAGCGACTAGACGTTCCCCACCACATACAAACGCGGGAAGCGACGATTTAGTCGCAAAGCGACTGCGAGTGTTAGCATCGGAGCAGTCGTTAAATCGCGCGATTCTGATATCGCGACTAAACGCAGAGTCGCTAAAGCGTGACGCAGCATCAATGCAGTCGCAAAATCGTTCGCCGCAGCTACAAGTAGCGCGTGTGCTGTCGCCCTAAACGCAGCTAGCAACACCTCCTCTATTAATAAACCTGACACATCGGATTAAGGACGCAGTAACGCGGTCGCTGATAATGAGCATGTCCTGGGTGTCCTCAATAAACTAAATTATTTAATTGTCTTAATATTTCAAAATGGCCGCCCATGCCCCGTCAGCTGTGGGCGGTTGTCGTTATGATCCAAATTGTGCCGGGCCAAATTTGGCAACTGGCTGTATGTTATTTTTAACGGTATTATTTCAATAGGAATGGTATTATCGTTTGTAATGTCATCTTTAGTTCCGTATCTTAAAAGGAATAAAGGAACTATCTGTTTTAAATCAATGATCTTGAATCATTTGTCCGTCTACATATTATGTTTTTTATTACCCTTGTTTAATACTTCCAACATATGAATGAGAGCGAGTAGACCATGTATTGTATAAGGATTTGTCAGATACAGTTGCATGCCCTTCAGCAATTGGTACTGTCAAGGGACGGGAGTTAACTCTCGGTCCTCCCTCACTCGAGTGTTGTGCGAATCCCTCACAGTTGATGGCTCGGCTGTCGTGTTATGCCCCTTAGTGGATGGGAGGGAGAAAGGGCTGGTAACGTATTTGCACAGTCACTTCTGACTCTTCGAAGTTACCAAGAGACTGATTGCTTGTTACCTTATGCTATGTGTATTACAATGAGGCAAACAAGTCAAGTCGTAGCCTCCTGGTGAGACGACGCAGACGTGTTGCCTTCCTTTCTCCCTTCAACTCCAATGAAACACGAGAGACTGGGACTGCAGATACGTCACTGCGGCGGAATCATGTAGTGCGCAGTGCCGGCCCTGTTCTGCTACAATGCAGCTACCTCTTCCACATAAAAAGGAAGTGGAACAAACATCCACGGTCCCCTGGAACGGCACCTACGCGCTCGCGGGCGGCGAGCGGTCAATTGTTCTCGCACAATACGCATTGTGCGCTTATCTCCTTTCCTCGAATTATCTGCGATGCGCCGCAGATTCGCCACTTACGGCGCATTCGATATGGTAATCGAAATGCGCCACAATAATATCTTTACAGACAATGCTCGACTTTCTGTACTGTCTACATATGTATCATATCATATCTACAAACCACTACAAATGCTCAAAAATACAAAGGTAAAAGGTACAAATTGGGAGTTACACATAGAGTTTCCAAAATATTCTGCCATTTCAGCATGCCAATACATTTTTAGATAACTACTTAATCTATAATTTGATTTAATCACTTTTTCTTTTCCTCTTCTTCCTATCCCAGCGGCGTAACAGGATGGCAAGTGGGCAAAATATGTCCCGGCGCCGGATCAATAATGTAGTTAACGATATAACGACATTTTTAGTCACCTAAAAGAAGCTTTTTCATATTCTAATGGGCCCCATTTTCCATTCCCATCCAAGATTTACATGGTTTCCCAAAGATGTAGTTAACCACTGTCCTCTGGTTATTTGAATATCTATAGGCCCCTTATGTGCAATATTTAATCCTAGTATCGTTTTTTACCTAGACTCGAATCTTTTAGACTTCACTACCGAACGTGCTAGCCACTAGAGCAACTATACATTTCTAACTTCAAAATGGCGTAGACATTTATTTAAATTGAGAACATAAAAACAGCCAGTTTATTGTTCCAATTTCAAATTGGAGCCATAGACAAAGCGTGATTTGTCAGTAAGATTGCTTGGTGACCGAGGACAGTCGCCTCCCACAGACAACTGAACAAACGGCTACTTTCTCGTGGGAATAGATAGCGTTGTTGGCTATTTAGGCTCACAATACATGTTATTGTTTTCGGCTTCCGTTGCTTTTGCGCCTCGTATCAGTTTTTATTGCTCTATTGAGGTAACGTCGTTTTCAATGTACGCCAGAATGATCGCGTTTCGGATTGGCTACGTCACAGAGTACAACCATCTTGTCGATAATTTTCACTTCTTTTTGGCCTGCGAATAATGTGACGACCAGGCTGGCGCAGTGGTACAGGGCTCGGATAAGTGGAGCATGTTGACCCAGGGGTCGCGGCTTCGAATCCCGTGTTGGTCATGGATTTATCTATGTATTATATGTATTTCTATATTCAAAATCTTAAATATATAAAAATGTATAAAATATATTACACATATTTCCGTTGTCTAGTACCCGTAACCGAAGTCCTTAGGTACAGTACTTCGCACGGGGCTAGGCTAACGTGACGTGTAAAGTCCACAGATATTTATTTATAAAAAAAAAATATATTATAAATGAACAAGCTCATAATTATGCACGTTTATTATCCTTTCTTGCGAATACTAGTGATAAAGTTTGGTGCATATTTTATTATCTGAAACCTATGTAAACGTGACTTTTTGTCCCGAAAAACAGAAGAGACACCACTTTTGGAATCGGTTAAATTAAATTAATACGGACCCCCTAATACTAGAGATAATCCCCAAGGGAGACGAAAAATACTTAATTATAAAGCGGTTCCCATTATGTACAACCGATGAAGCTCTCAGAATACCACAAAACCCGGAACCAGCCGGGAGCAACCGTAGGGGGCAGGTTGTTAGCCGTCACGGTGCGCGCGCGGCTCCCACGGCAAGTGTACATCACTATCTAGTTATAACGAGAGACAGTCACATCCCTAATTGAAACTATGATGCTGTCCAGCGTAGTTGACTAGGCCCAGCACTGGAAGCTTTCATTAAGCTCGTAGCGAAAGTAACAAGATACCGTACTTGCCCCCGCTTCACGGGTCCCTGCTATAAAGCAAAGTCTATCTGGCCAACAGGGTCTACGTGTATCTGGAGTCTTTGTCCCCTCAATACTCGAAACGATGCTGATCAAGGGCCCCTGAAATTTACAACAGACCCCGCGCTAGCTTAATCTAGCACTGGCCCACTACACTGGTCAGTACCACGGTGAGGGCACACGTTTTTTATAAAATATGTAAGCCTTCGGTATATATTTCTTCGACGTATACCTGCCTGATTGGCGTGATGCAGCTCTGAACAGAGAAAAATGGAAAAAATGGGGAGGCCTTTGCCCAACAATGGGACACATAATAGGCTTGAGATAATAATAAGCCTTCGGTGCCGTTTGATATCTATGGAGTAACGACGTAAATATTGTCATGCAGAGCTCTTTTCCTTGTCTATGACGAACCAGCAGAAAACAGAAAGTCGCGGCCCACGCGAAGCGCGACAGTGGAGTTGTCATTCGGCATATTCGAGTTCACCTGCACTGACCATGACACTACTTCTTAGAAATCATTTCCCACCAATTCGGCAGCGATGCGACATGCCCCTCACGACGCATAAAATGATTATCACATGTCAATCGGTATTCGTGATAGTAAATTATTTTTCATTAGGCTATCGGTACGATACCGGCGATATATCGGTTCTCGGTATCCTATCTAGAATCGCCAGACCATTATATAATCGGTTATACCTCGCGTTCTTATCGACTTGTACATTTGATACCTCAATTAACAGGTATAGTCGGCGCGACGAGTTCTGAACGTGTAGTGGGTTTTGTTGTTTGGTAGGGAACACTGTATAGCAGTCAATTTCCAACACGACCGGCTCGCACTCACATGATACAGCCGCAAAATGCTAGGCAGCTTGTGAGTTTCGGAATAAGTATACAAACTATTGAAGGAACATTCTCGCGCACACACATCGCAATGATACGAATAAACGTACTTTTTCATAAGTGTAATAAACTAGAATTCATTTAACTACTAGCTGTAGTTTCTCTCGCGTAAATTATTTACCACGGGAATATTTATACTTTTTTTTGGATACAGAGTATTTTTTTTATTATTCAATGTTTCTACTAATCAGTAGTTTCGTATTGATAATAAATATTAGGATTCAAAATTTACCGAATATCTGTATTAATAGTCATCATGTGCAATATAAGATCACATCAACTAAAACTAATTACAAGCGACATTAAAACAGGGAAAACCACAATAAATTTAGTCGGAAATGTGCTAAATATGTCAAAAATGGCGGTCAAATGTTTCACCTCTGAATACATACCTCACGTAAATGTAGGCGAAGTGGAATGATCATTGATTCTCGTCATGCACATAACACGATACCCTCGTTTGTTGCACTGCCGCTTTGGCGATTGAACCGTTATCTAAATAATGGCGGTCGATTTGACGTTTCTATTTTTTTTTCGACGCTGTATGTGTATTTGCCGGTGTCAAATTTTGAATAATATTTACACATGTTCCAATTTAGAAAACACTACTGTATATTTATGTACACTAGTTATTATATCTGGCGACCGTTGGCCCAATGGTAAATTAGTCGGGTTAGTCGATCAAGTTGCGCCAGGGTTCGCGGGTTCGAATCCCAGTTATGAATGCTTATCATTGTATAAAATGTATTTCTATAATAAAAATCTTATATATATTTTCGTTGTTTAATACCCCTCAAACAAGCCCTTACAGTACATAGCACGGGGCTAGGCTGATGTGGTGTGTACTGTCCACTGATATTATTATTATATTATTATAGTTACTAGCTGTGCCCCGCGGTTTCACCCGCGTTTAATTTCTAAGAAATCCATATAAACTTCAACACCCTATTTCACACCCTTATGGGGTTGAATTTCTAAAAATCCTTTCTTAGCGGATGCCTACGTCGTAACATGCGATGCCTGGATGTGAAATTTCAGCTTGATCCGTCCAGTGGTTTGGGCTGTGCGTTGATAGCTGGCTATGTCACGTTTGAGTTTTATATATATTGATAGTTATAGTTATTTCAGGACAGCGCTTAATAAGCTTCGCGATAGCTATACACTCCTCCGGATTCGGGATGTCTTCTTCCGCGGATGTTGTTTAAAATTACCTAATCGCTATAAAATTCGTAGATGACTGTACAATTTTACTAGGCCACGTATAAAATTGAAGAGATATAATATGTAATTAATTAAACTTAGCTTTCTCACGCTATCGACACATCTCATAGATTGATATATGATGTAGGTAATTATGAAGTGATAGAAAAAATAATTAATTAATAAGATTCGTCTTAATTATCTACAAAGTATTAATGATCCAGCATCCAAGTAAGATGTATTAACAATCATCCAAGTAATATTATAAATGCGAAATTGTGTATGCATGTTTGTTACTCTTCAAAGAGTACTAAACGTATTTGAATGAAATTTGGCGCAGTTATCGTAATCGATAATGATGAGGTGGCAATCCATCTGAAATAACGCAACGAAATGCTCCCTTCGGGATTTCACAAAAATACTAAATATGTATTTCTATCATTAATCACGACATTGCTGTGTCATGTGAGCTAGAGGTGCAGCCGGACTGTTCGAGAGGTACCTCGCTCGTGCCATATCTTGGCCAAAGATACCTCTTACAAAATATCTCTTACAAAGGCAGTTAGAGGCAGGCAAACACGCCAAATAGAACATAAACCAGAATATTTAATAATATATTCTTGATACAAGGGCCGATGTTACAGATGCCTATTAAAGTCCCAGTTAAACCATTGTTAACTTAACTGGCAAATAAACTAGGAACTTGGGTGTCACACATTCCGGGGAATCAATAAAAAGCATTTCTGTGATAATTATGAGTATCCGATATTTAATAGTGACCCTTGAAAGTGTACCGGAAAATTCTCGAGGCAGTTACAACATTAACTTTAATATTAGACAATATCGACACCAGGAAAACGTATTTTCGTCGGTCTGTCCCAAAATAGAAAATCAATCGGAATATTATGTCAAAAGCATCAGCTGTCAGTGATAACGATATCTAGTCACGAGAAGTTTTATCTTTGTTTGTCCGTCTTGTGCTGCGCATATCATTAACTGTGCTCCACCGCAGCAGACGCGCACTTCGCGAAAAGAGCTTGGTTAAAGGAGTTTTTGATTTCGGTTCGCAAAGAAGCTTGAATGGGTCCTAAAAATGCACTTTCTGATCACCACAGCGGTTATTTCAAGTGAGTTTGTTTTACTTATGAAACGGTTTAATTCAAATTATTTATTTCAGATAAGTGACCATATTTTTTGTAACAAAAAAAGAGGAAAAATAGTGTGTGATTTACGACACAACTGAAGTAAAACTTAATTATTGATTTTGACGTGATAACGTCTTATAAATCGATAGAGCAGGCTGTTCCAAAAAACTTGACAACATGCGGCGTTACCTAGTTGTCAAATGTACATTGTACATGTCCTGTTTTGAATGAATGATTGGCCGAACAATATTACGTTCCGTAAGGACATTGCTGTTGAATTGTATGTTATAGGATTATTTGCAAAATAAAGGAACAAAAAATTTTAATTGGACCAGTTACATATTCCCACGGTCAAACTTTAGATCCGATGGCCCTTGCTCACATCTAATAAAACCACGGAAATGTATTTGTATGAACACCCTAACCAAATAGATTTGTGCTAGCTATAGCGCGATGTAGGATACGTGATAACGCCATCTGTTATGCATTAGACGAACTATATATCTGCTATACAAATAACTTGCAATCTAACATACCATTTCCAATTACCTCTTTCTCTATATACATACAAATCTATTAAACCTTTTGAAAAATGCTACCATTCCATCAGTATTTTCTTAAGACGTTGTCACGTTCAACTATCGTCAGTAAATCGACTTTACAGACAACCGATGTTTTTTTATTACCGTAGTTACAATGACATAACATGTCATATGATATGTATTTTTTAAGTACAAAAAAGTTTCACTTAAATCAAATTTGAATGATAACCTCCATGGCCTCGCTCAATGTGTGATTTTCGTAACTCTCTCGCCAGCTTACTATGTCAAGCGCGCGTATAGAAGTTTTACTTCTAAAATAAATGACTATTGTTAGTAATATAATATAATTCTAATACCTAAGGTTTACATTATGTTAATGCCGGTATTAGGAAAATATTTTGAAATTGTGTATAACAGGGATTGAGCAATCGAGCGTAACACTGTATGTCGCTTTATCGCTCTTGCGTCGCTTACGTCTCTTGCACACTTGTAACTTTAGGATCGTATTCGTGTGGAGTAAACTACAAGCGCACGATGGAGATGGCACACTCGGTTTTTTTCAACTTTATTGTGAGTTGTAACTGAAGTGTCTATACTATTAATATTATAAAACTGAAGAATTCCTAAACTACTGGTCCGATTTGAATAATTCTTGCAGTCCTAGATAGCCGATTCATCGAGGCATGCTATTAGCTATAACTAAACTACGACTTATAGGAGTTGAGTAAGTGGGTACCGCATTTGAAACACCTGGGCGGTGCTGGTGTATCGATATGTGGGTTAAGGAGCCCTGAGACAAGGAAAAATAATGTAGTGTTCTTTGAGACCACGAGGACCTTTCTTCTTCTAATAACTTTGTAATAAGTATACGCGGAGCCTTCTAAATAACTAGCTTCGGTATAATATGATAGGAAAAGAAAGGAAATAAATGATAGGAAACGGGGCGTCGCCTTGTCATTGTGTCGTAGGAGTAGTGCAGGTTTTGATATTTCAACCGACTTCAAAAATGAATGTTCTCTGTTTGAAGTCTGTTTCATTTCATCTGTTTCATAGTTTTTTGTCTTAGTAATAAAGTACCTATTTATTACACTTAGAAGGTTTTGAGACTTCGACTGCAAAAAAGTTGATTATCAGTTTGAGGTTGGTTTCATTTTTTGCTTTAACCCATTTAGCTGTTCTGTTGGAGTTCGTAGAAATGTCATGTTTTGAGTACGGTTTCTTTAAAATATATAAGAGACTCATTAAGGATACTATTGTATTACACTAATTACTATTTAATAATATAATAGTAATTATTGTTTAGCTAACGACTTCCTGTATTGTCATCCCTTATACAAGTATTTATTGTAACCCCTCAGTTAAAAATATTCAGTATCATCTATACCTGTGATAAGTGTGTGACGACGTTTCGGCTTTATCAGTCAGTATCTTGTAGAGTAAAGTTATAACGCTTTTTAGTGAAGTAGGATAAAAATGGTTGTCATTTTTATCAACATAGTGGCTGGGTATTTGATATATAGTGATGGTATGTTTTTTATTTATATTTATCTAATAAATTTATAGTAGGATAAGTCTTATAAGTAGTGCGATGTTGATTTGCAGCCAAATAAAGAAGGACAAAACCGGGAAAGTAAAGTGATGAAAATTGTGTGGCATTGCATGCTTGTTTGTTAGTTTCCTGTGCCCTATTGGGGTAAAGAAGAGCGACACTCCGCGTAACAATTACTAGAACTTCTACGGACGTCAGTATTTATAAATATACTCCGAAATCTCTATTTTGCTCTTAAATTATAAAAACATCCTAAACTAGCGCCACAATATATCCGGCTTCAGATATAGGCAACAGGCGCGGTGGTATTTTTAAACTGGAGTGTTGTGTTGTGTTAGTAATCACGTGGTGAAGTAGATGTACTTTCGGCGCGATACAAATTGCTCGCT
The DNA here is from genome assembly GCA_001625245.1 of Calycopis cecrops. Classification (NCBI taxonomy): domain Eukaryota; kingdom Metazoa; phylum Arthropoda; class Insecta; order Lepidoptera; family Lycaenidae; genus Calycopis; species Calycopis cecrops. Next base: position 119,784 of record LUGF01035585.1, read on the forward strand.
CCAGACTTGCGTGTGCGTGTGCGTTTAACTTTACGGATGCGTGTACGACGTACGTATACGGGTGCGTTTGCGTTTACGGGTGCGTGTGCGTGTGCGTGTGTCTGTGCGTATACGAAGTAATCGAGCTTAATTAAGTATGACTGTAATCTACCACAATGCAATGTTATCTGTATTATGAAGAAAAAACTAAAAACTTCGTAATTTAAGATTTGAACCCCCTCACAAAAATGGCGAATTCTTCCCAGTAAGGTTACTACGTCGAGATAGTCTACAAGTTCACGTACCTATTGCTTCTTGCGTACGTACCTTTTACTAAAAAGACGATTGATTAAAAGAAAAATAACAAATAAAAAGATTTGTTATTTTTTTATTTGTTATTTTTCTTTAATAATTACTTTTATACAGTGTTCTTCTAGTGAGAGGGAACATCAGCTTAATTAATGTGTTACATGTATGAAGGTACCATCGCATATTTCCCTCCAAATCAGGTCGCATTTGATCGAGACCGGTATCAAGTGTAAGTATCCCTTCAGCCTACCTGGCGTACCCCTCTAAGTGTACGCATCCCACATTGGGTAATCGGGCATAATTGGGAATCGCTGTTCTAGTAATTAGCCGCATCCACACCGGACGATCCAAAGCGCTCCAAACGCGCGCGGCATGGAGCGCGCTCCACGGAGCGAGATGTGTGGACGTGCCGCGCGCGATCCATGTGCGCGGCAGGGAGCGCGCGCTCCTCGCCGCGTGCGATCCATTTCTTGTCGGTTTTTTGGTCACGCACAAAGGTGCCTCAGGCGCTTGGCGCGCGCGGTCTGGACGGTTGCGAGGATCGCGTGAACCGCCGTTATGGATAACTCACAATGTATACGTTTAATTTCCCTATATAGGGAGAATTATGGATCAGTATGGATCGGCTGGATCGCGTTGGAGCAGCCAGTCAGGATCGCAAAAGATTTCTGTTGGATCGACCTAGAACGATCCACGCTCCACGCATCACGATCTTGGATCGCGGATCGCGGGATCGCCGATCCGTTTTGGATCGTCCGGTGTGGATCCGGCTATTGGCTATCGAGAAAACTACTCGTAAGATCAAGACTCAAGTACATTATTTTTCTAATTGTTTTCTAGGTATCGGTCAAATAATATCATCGTTTATTAAACCGTACACACAAGTCTGTAAGACTTTTAGTGAGAGGCAGTGCCACGCTGCACACATGCATGCATGCAGCCGAATTGTGCCGGCACGACCGGGGAGGTAGCTCTCGCTTACACGAGACCGGCGTATTGGCTGTCGCGTTTCGTGCGGTGTATAAGTAGC
>LUGF01035603.1:0-18254 GCA_001625245.1 Calycopis cecrops
TCTCCTGAAAAGTTGTCATTTTTCACTTGCGGCTTTCTTCCAGGAGTGGTGCGATATGCGCTGCCCTCCTTTCTCCTCCTAACTCCATGGGCCACCGGCTACTTACACACCGCACGAAACGCGACAGCACATCTGTCACTTTACGCCGCCGGTCTCGTGTAAGCGAGAGGTACCTCCCCGGTCGTGCCGGCCCAATTCGACTGCATGCAAGCATACAGTGTGGCTCTTACCAAACTACTGTCGTAGTGACACCTGTGCTGTGACTTCGGCGTGTAAGTAGCCGGTGGCCCATGAAGGGCGAAGGAGGAGGACAACGCCTCTGTATCACCTCTATGTGGACGGCTATGGGCGTCGGTAGTCGTGAAAATGGCTCCGACATGATCGTAGACCATCTACTATAAAAAATGTACACGGACAAAAGTTAATGTAATCTTTACAGGCATCAAATACAAAATAGTTGGTCGATGTGTCAAGGTATTAGCGCCAATGAAAACAACATCGTGATCGGATTATTGAATGCTCAGTAAGACCGTAACAAAAACATTGCCGCTGCTAATACACCAAACACCGGGTTAAGCTTGTCCTTCCATCAGGCAAGCGGATTACGAGTAGGCCATGGCAATGGCTTGGGACAGAGCGGTTACCACTCTAGTTGCGTCACACTTGAAAACTATGTTTTTGAAAGTTTACTGTGTATGTGGCCTACCTCTGCTTTGGTTCTTTCTTGCGGGATAAAAGCCGACCCATTTAAGATCATTTATCACCAAGACTACGTTAAAACAATTCAACGATTCTTATTAAGATTTTATAAAAAAATAAGTTTCCAACACCCGATTACAATGCCAAATTAAAATAGTGGAAACCTTTTGAATTACACGGGTGTTGTGAGGCGCAGCTACCATTAGTATAAAGTATAAAGTTTATACTATAAACCAACTTGAGAGAAATGCATGATGTAATTGATCTCGTTATCAATTCACTATCTGCTTTAGACTACAATAACATATCAGTAATTGCTGGAATATTATAATATTAATTATTGTAAACCTTTCAAGGGACTCATCGACATAATATAAACTCATAGGGGAAAGGAGGTCAAAGCATCTTTATAACCTCTATGTGGATGCAATATGTATATGGGCGTCGAGCTCTCGGTACTATCGACGCCTATACACGTCTATAGGCGTCGAGCAGTCGGCAATACCGACGCCTATAGACGTCTATAGGCGTCGAGCAGCCCGTACTACAGACGCTTATAGACGTCTATAGACGTCGAGCAGTCGCTACTACCGACACTTATAAACGTCTATAGGCCTCGAGCAGCTCGTACTAGGCGTCTACATAACTGTAATGTAGATGTGTTATCTTCTTCCTCTCAGATAAGAACGGCATATAACGAGGACAGTACCTACCTCTCGGTCGTCGTAAATATTAGTTATTATTTTATATATTAACTTATATCGTAAGAATGGTCACTCACTTTCAATATAGTAAAGATTATTATTCATCTGCTGTTTTTTAGGTTTTTATAGCAGAGAAGAACTAACAATAACGAAACTGCATCCATTAAAACCGGCCCAGTCAGTGCGCATCACGCACAAACACCGCGTACACTCGAGATAATAATAGTTATATCATAACTGTTATGTGTAACGCTATCTGCGTTAGCATTCGTCTGCGAGCCGCACGAGATCCAAGATCCGATTGTGATTTATATCCTCAGCAGGGTTCGAAAATATCCGATATTTATTATAAATATCAAAATATCGGATATTTACGATATATATTCGATATATATCAAGTTGGATATATATCCATTTTGTATGTAAGCTTAGATCATGAAAGTCATGTTGTAGTTTTGTAGTATAATTTATGTACATTTATTATTTACATATATATATAAATTATTTAAAAAAAACAAATGTTTTTAATAGTTTATTTGTATAAGCAAGTACTTAAAATCAGACAAATGAAATTTGGTTTCACATAAATCTTCTAGATCAGGCAAAACCAACTAAAAACAAAATCTTATTTATCAAATAATCAACTTAAAAAATATTCTTTTTTATAAATAAGTCAATAATCACTTACTACACTAAGTAACAAAACAAAAAAAATACAAATTATAACTCTAGAATATAATCAAATCAGTCTTTTAGTTATTAATCAGTCATATGTAATAAAATGTTAATTATCAAATAAAATAAATAAAAATATAATATTGATCAAATAATCAACTTAAAAACATAAAACCTTTTTATAAATAATTCTAATTCTAATCAGTCAACAATCAAAACAAAAAAAAAATACAAATTACAACTCTAGAATATAATCAAATCAGTCTTTTAGTTATTAATCAGTCATTTGTAATAAAATGTTAATTATCAAATAAAAGAAATGAAAATAAAATATTTATCAAATAATCAACTTAAAAACATAAAACCTTTTTATAAATAATTCTAATTCTAATCAGTCAATAATCACTTACTACACTAGGTATCAAAACAAAAAAAAAAAAAATTACAACTCTAGAATATAATCAAATCAGTCTTTTTTTACATTTTATTAAGAATGACGGATTAATAACTATTAATCCGTCATTCGTAATAAAATGTTAATTATCAAATAAAATAAATAAAAATAATTCCATATTCATAATTGTGTTTGATTTGACCGCAGGGAAGATAAAGGAAGGTCATCTTCCGATTCTGAATCAGCTCTTGATACATTCTGAATAATTTCAGCCGCTACATCATCAGATTGAGTAAAATCATTGTGTGTCATCATCGGGTCCGATATCCAATCTATGTTTTCTTTCTTGGCTGGACAGCTGTTGAGGCGTTTGAGCACATACATCAATTTATTGGTTTTATCAATGACTAAACGGTTCCTCAACTTCGACTGTACCAAGTCAAAAGTTAAAAAAATTCTTTCGAGGCCCGCTGTTGAAGCAACAGCTGTCAGAAGTTGCTCACACATACTTAGGAACTTTGTTTTGTGTTGCCATTGCTGCCATTGATCATCTTCGGTATTTAAGTCTAGGAGCTTCCACCAATCCAGCGGAGGGGTTGTTTGAAATTGGGTCCCAAAAAGATATTGTGGGAGAATTACCGATTTTGTTATTACCGATGTTACCATCGCCATAAATTCTATATCTAGTTCAGCAAATGCTATATGACGCTGTTCTGGCGTCAAATGTTTGCCTGCAAACCGTTGGTCTACAATATTTGCTAAGTAGTGCGGTGCACCTAAGGCCATATCGCGCCTTTTATTGAAAGCAGACTTTACTTGAGTCGGTTGAATTACGATTTACGGTTGAAATACCATCTAGTATTACATACATACAGTAGTATTTCTATTTCGCAAATCTAGATGGCGTTGGAGTAGAAAAACACCGAAAAATAAATATAAAATCTTGATATATATCACAAAAAATTCATTGGATATATATCGGATATATATCGGATATATATCATGATATATATCCATTGATATATATCCTTCGAACCCTGATCCTCAGTATTGATAACAAATATCTTTGTGGTGCGTTGCAGACGGAGAAAGAGGTAGTGCCACACTGCATGCTTGCACGCAGTCGAATTGGGCCGGCACGACCGAGGAGGTACCTCTCGCTTACACGAGACCGGCGTGAAGTGACAGCTGTACTGTCGCGTTCATGCGGCGTGTAAGTAGCCGGTGGCCCGGGGAGGTGGGTGGAGAAAGGAGGGCAGCGCATCTGTATAGTCTTTATGCGGATGTTTGAGGGCGTCGGTAGTCATGAAAATGACTCCGACTAGTTAGTTTGCCATCCTATGCCATAAAAAAAAAACGGTGCGGAGCAGCAACTTGAAGCATGTGAGGAGCCCAATGGCTTGATCAGTCTGCTACGCTATGACTGGTACAGGGTACTTCTGAAGTATAAAGACGAGCTTGCGATCTTTATAATCTGAGGTTTCATGGGCCCTTGGCGTACTGCGTTTGAGACCTATGCGTCTCCGAGCCTCGGAGTTGTTACAATTTCGACGCCCACATGCTCACACCCCTGTCTCATATGAAGCACACATAGGCAGTTGTCCTTTTTAGTAAGAGGTAGTGCCACGCTGCATGCATGCAGCCGAATTAGATCAGCACGACCGGGGAGGTACCTTACGTGATACCAGTAGTAGTGGAGAAGAAAGGAGAACAACGCATCTGTTTAACATCTATGCGGATGACTATGGGCGTCGGTAGACATGAAAATGGCGACTTTTCGTTTATACTAAGGTATATTATAAAAATATATATATTGGTACGTCGATAACATAACCAATTAAACTCATATAAAGTATATCCAAAATGGCCTTTACTATAACATCATTCTATAACGTCACTTTGTGTCGAAGTCTAAATGGAAATTTTGATTTCGACACAAAGTGACAAATTAAACAATGTAGATCCGGTCTTTGGCACAAAATCTTATAAAATATTACTTACGTATTGTGATAGGAATTAAATTTTGGCCCCAGTCCCATTATTACTAATAACTATATTATATAGGATATTTTCTTGGCTGACATTTAAATGGTCCAAAGTTTATTTTCTTTTAAATTTTACAATGTTACTACGACGTTGATAAATGTTAATCACTGTCATTACTGCTGAAGTACATAGCACTGCTGAAGTAGGTTTCATTCAACGAAGGCCAGTCTGCCGATATACATATACATATTATGATACATATAATAATATGTAAATTTTATTACGACGGACAACAGATAAATTTCGTTTCTATGGGCGACAGGAACTAGTTAGTCACTTGCCCCCTTATTATTAAACATAGAATAACTTTATCCAAGTAATAACCTAGTAATAAACTGACATCTGTCAAATTCCATACTTTTTATGTGTTTTTCAATATTGGATTGGATTAACTTGGATAAAGTTATTCTATGTTTATTAATAAGGGGGTTGAAGATTTACACTACGACCTAAGATAAACAGGCATCTCCCTATTTTAACCTGGTCCGTGTTGGATACGAGAAGTGGGCATTGGCAGTCTTGATATTTATTAATATAATTCCCCTCAGCAATGCGTCGATAAAATCTGATGATGATGATACCAAAAAAGAAACACTTGAAACGCCTTGAAGTTCATTAAACCCTATTATATTTTATAATAAAGACTAGCTGACAGGTCCACGCGCTACTGTGGCATTTTTTTATGGCTTTATATTTCTCCACTTAAAAGTTTGACAATCTCGAGACACGCAATGGCTTCCTTTAGGGTTATAAAATCTTCAGCCCGTGCCTCGTATTTGGTAAGCAGGCAATTGAATACCGTGTGATACACAGTCTGCTCGGGAGCTCCACAGCTGCATTTTGGGGATTCGCCAAACCCCATCAAAATCGGTTGCGTAATTTTAAAGATCTAAGCACACTACAGACACACAGACGGCGGAAAGTGACTTTGTTTTATACTATGCAGTGAAGATAACATCATAAAACAAATCGCTTAGTATGCAAGTAGTACTTAAAAAAATCGACAATTATTCATGTTAATGTATTTTAATTTAATTTAAATAATCCATTACTTGTAAGTGCTATCTCGAAATAAATGTGGACATTATTTTAAATGATATTGCTCTCATCAAGGTCGCGCTTCAAAAAAAAAACAAATAAAAAAGAACATTTGGAGTTCTCGCGGCTTAACCCGAGTAAAATCTAGCCCAAGGGAACGATTAACTTTTTTTAGGTTGAACTTTTATATTCCTAGATATTTCATCAACGCATGAGGCCCGCTGAGTTTGTATTGGTGGTACTTCTCACGACAGGGCCAGCGTTCAATCAGTGGAAGGATTGTTGACGTACGAGTAAATTTTATAATTCTACATTGAATAAAAACACTTTATTTTTATTTCAAATAACAGTAAGTAACTTCGAATAAAAAGTATTTTATGTTATTCTATAGGTACTATTGTAATGTTTGTCAGTGACAAGATACAAATCATTCCGTTTCGTAGTTTTGCATCTAAGAACAGCAAACAAACATAAAAACGTTTCACCTTTATAATGTTTATAGATTAAATGTGATGTAAATTCTTAGTGATCCATATAAATTACTATAGTGTTGTATGTTCATCTATGTACATCGGTATACATACTTCTTGCCTTACCCGACATGTATGCTCAGAGCCTTTTGACGATAGTGCTGGGTCGTAGGCGAATGGATCTGGCATATTGGAGGACGTAGTTAAATCTCGAGCACATCGTTCACAACGTTCTACCAACTTATGGCTGTACTGTCGGGTTTCGTGCGGTTTATGAGGTCGAATGGCCCATTGCGGGTGATCAGAGGAGGTGATGCGTTACGTATGAATCCGCATAACCTCCGGTAGTGGCTAGCTTTAGTAACCGACAAGTCTCCCTCATTTGCCCCTGTAAGCGTTGATTTGCCAGGAATGTTGCCAAGAGGCCGTAATAAGTGGCATGGTTTCCTACGTGAAGGTTGACGTAACTTTTGACTTTAACGTTCTAGTGATGTCGTCATGTGACCACACCGCTTTTCTAGAAAGCCAATATTTCATCAATCTAAAAGTAGTAAGTAGTACTAAGTTAGGAATGCAGCGTGAACATGTGCTGTTTTTGTTGTTTTTGTACAAAACTAAAAGTCTATTATGAATAAAGTGTGTAGCTTTGGTAATTCAACTCGCTTTATTATTTTTTTTTAATTTATTTATTTATAATTTACAATTTTCACAACAATATTAACACAAAAATTCCGTCAAACTGTAAAGCAGTTTGTTGACGGTATTCTTCTCTCAATACTTAAAGAAAAAGTAAATATTTTAAAAGGACATTATTATCAATTTTTAAAAGGTTAGGTAGGTACATTCAGTATGCATATTTTATATTATGTGTAATTTATGTACAGCTTGCAAATAAAGTTTCTATCAATCTATCTGTAGACGTCGGTGGCCACATTCGGTGGCCGACTGCCCATTCCTCACTCATACAAAGAGCATTTCGTTGACATTTCGCTGCTCTCGCCGGTTCGTCACCACGAGGAATGCTAAGGTCAGATCGCCGTTACTCACCTCGGAACAGCGGAGGTAAGGGAATGTCGCCATGGAATATACATATATAACACGAACGCGGTACGTTGGCCCTGGCAAAAATTTCATTCCCCGCTCTCTCCCCCCGCACCACCCCGATGTCGCCATATGAGGACGACACCGGGGGTGGTGCGGGGCTAAACAGCATTCTTCGCATTCTTGCCAGGTCCCAACTTACCGCGTCCGTGTAGTATGTATAAAAAGGTGGTGCCACGCTGCATAATAGCCGTACCTATATGTTAGTATCCGGTGGCTCATGGAGGAGGAAGGAGGGCAAGGCATCTGTATAACGTATAAGCTGACTTCTACGGATGTTGGTAGCCATTAAAATGGCTTATTCTTTCCTCAAAGGTCGGCAACGCATCTGTTAGACCTCTGGTGTTGCGGATGTCTGTGGGCGCTGGTGTTCACTTTACATCAGGTGACCTAACTGCTCGTTTGCCTCCTATGCTATTAAAAAAACAAAAAAAAACGGCTCCGACTGCTCGTTTGCCCCCTACACTAAAAAGAACTCGCATTTGTTTTCGTTGGATTCAGTTCAAATATGGACAGTCACATCAAAACAAACAACTACGCAACAAACAGTCGTCGAGTGAAACAAAACAAACAAATTCAAGTTCACCTTGTTTTTTTTTATCTCGTGTGATTACGTAAGATTAAAATTCACTACACACCGAGCTGTGTAGTAGGGCTGTCACCGGTTTAAAGGTCTTGAGCCCTACGGTAAGTTTTAGGTAGTGCCACACTGCATTGCAGCGAAATAGGACGGGCACGACCGGGGAGGTAACTCGAGCATACACGATGCCGGCGTAAAGTGACAAATGAATCGTGCGGTGCGAAGTATCCGGTGGCCCATTGAGAGAGGAGGACTACGTATTTGTTTAAGGGTCAATTCACACCAAAAGCGCGGCGAAGCGCAGCGAAACGAAGCGCAGTTTATGTGTCATATGAATTTCAACTTTATAATAATTACTATAATACTTATTATCGCATGAGAAACTCGAACGAGTCGCGCGGATTCGAGCGACTGCGCGAGGATTCGCTGGAATCCGCGCGGAAGTCGCGAGAATTCGATAATAAGTACTACAGCAATGAAAATAAAGTTTAAATTTATATGACACTGAAAATGCGCTCCGCTTCGCTGCGCTTCGCCGCGCTTTTGGTGTGAATTGACCCTAACCTATATGGGAATATGTATGGTAGTCACGAAAATGGCTCCGACGCGACGCGACGGCCCGTTTGTCCCCCTATAGGTACGAAAAAAATACTTATTGCAATTATCTATCACATTTTACCTAATCCTTATGATATATACTCGTATATATAATAATAGATATGCCATTGATCGATCCTGGCGACACAGGAGTAATAGCGATGGAAACGAGTAGTGAGCCAAAGCCCGATAAAAAAAAATAAAAAATATATGACCTTGATGATCTAACGTGTCAATAATACTTATTTGTATCTTGAAGGAGACCTTTAGATCTCAGTTGATCAAGATCATATGCACCAATAGTAGATCAAACCTATAATTACAGGCCCCTGAACAATCAATAATAATGGCTTTCGTCTACAAGCCACGGGTCAGGGCTGTTTGAGGCACTCCTTAGCCTCTTATACGGTGTAAGGTTAACTACTTTTAGGGTCAGTTTATTCATCTCTCAAAGGCCGTCAACGCATCTCTTGGACCTCACAGCTAGCTCATTTGTCTCCTGTTATTAAAAAAGTTTCGTAAGTTACAAGTATCATCAAGCAACGACCGTAACTAGTGAAAACGAAATTTCTAGATTTCGGTTCTTTCTTCCTACTTTGGACCTGGCTTGTTGGTGTGTTGTTGTCAATCCAAATAGACTAACTGGAGCTCCCAAAGCGATCTGCGCCTTCTGACTTAAAGCGATGAGAGCCTTGCCTGTCTGTACACGGTGATCAGCACCGGATACGGACTTGGGGTTTAAAGGAGACTGAAGTCCCGTGCCCTATGAGTCATAGGGGCCCTATCTTTTTTTTGTGCCCTTAAAAGGGGCCCCACTTAACCTCAAACTCCGGGCCCCAGACCTTGCTCCGGTAGCGGCCCCACCGGCAGCCCTGCCGCCTGCCCCACTTCGAAGCCCTACCATTAGCGGCGACCTTGCCGCCGTATCAGCGCGTTACGGCACACACTATAAAACGATCCGCTCACGACGCCGACTACTTTATTGCCTTACGTATTTACCTACATCATCATCATGATAAGAGGTACTGCATGCATGCAGCAGAATTGGGACGGCAGGATCATGGGGAGGAGCAGGACACCGAAACGGGACAGCAGGAAGGTACATCTCCCTTACACGATATCGGGATAAAGTGACGGCTATGCTCTCGCGATTCGTGCGGTTCGTGATTAGCCGGTAGACCATTGGACCAAGAATGGGGTGCAGTAGAGCAACGCACCTGCGTATGCACATAGGTGTCGATGGTCTCAAGGTCGTGACAGATGTCTCCGATATTGTCCCACTAAGGCATAAAGGTACCTTTCACAATAATGGATGAGACATGATAGCTGGTCAGGTCCGCATGCGGTGAGTAATGTATCCCAATACCTTTAATCTTAAAAAAGGAAATGCCTCCTGTATTCCATTTTTTAAGATGAAAAGTATTTTCATATTCCCAAATTGTAATTTATAGCTGCATGCGGTGAGTAATGTATCCCAATAATTTTCATCTTAAAAAAGGAAATGCCTCCTGTATTCAATTTTTAAAGATGAAAAGTATTTTCATATTCCCAAAATGTAATTTATACCTGCATGCGGTGAGTAATGTATCCCAATACCTTTCATCTTAGAAAAGGAAATGCCTCCTGTATTCAATTTTTAAAGATGAAAAGTATTTTCATATTCCCAAATTGTAATTTATACCTGCATGCGGTGAGTAATGTATCCCAATACCTTTCATCTTAAAAAAGGAAATGCCTCCTGCATTCCATTTTTTAAGATGAAAAGTATTTTCATATTTCCAAATTGTAATTTATATCTGGGCCAAATTTCAACCGAACCAGTCCAGTAGTCCTTGTGTGAAACAGTAACAAACGTCCAGACAGACTTTCGCATTCGTAATATTAGTATTTAGTAAATCCTTAGGCCTTGACCGTGGCCTCGCGCCTACTAGTCATTAGAATCATTGGCGATATCATGTGACATTCCATTTATAAACTTGTAGAAATCGCGCCCACTTATCCGGTCTTCAACTGACATTAATTTATCGAGTTCTTCTTCTTTTAATTCCGTTCTCTGAAGGACTTGCCAATTATATGAATCTCGAAGTATATTGTAGTATATTAAAAAAGGTTCCTTATCGTTGTCTCTTTTGTTACTACTTAGAAGTTAACAGTTAGAATTTTAGTGAACAAAATCGTCTATAAAGTAACTTTACAGACAAATTAGTTATTCAACACAAACTTATAAATATTTAAAAGATAGGTAATTAGTAAAAATGTTTTATTTTTATTTTATTATTAAGAAATTATAAACTATAGTTTTTTTTTGCCCAGACTAAGCAAGAAATAAATTAAATAGTTGTTATACATGTAGAATATGTATCGTCATTTATTTCGTATTAATTAGTACCTATTACAAAATATATTATAAAACCTGTGAATATAAAAAAGACTTTCTTCACAAATTTTACATATTAACCTGGGATAGTTTCCACGAAAGGAAACGTTGATTAAGAAAACTACAAAGCTTTGCATGTTTTAATACATTTCTTTTTATAACTGGAAAGTACGTTGATAAAAACCCTATTTAAATTCACCAGGGATTCCTAGTCTGCTTCTAGATCTCTTTTGAAAAAATTAGTAATAAAGATATTATATCTTCAAAAAAATAATATATAATAACTATCAAATATATTCTTTTTGTTTTATATTATTCACTTAAGTTTCAGATAATAAAAATCTATTTGTTGCGTATGTAATTATCTCTAGACTCTGGAGTTTGCGTAGAATGGATATGGGAACCGACAAATTTTAAAGGTTTGCTGGGTTTGGCGAAAACTGTGACGTATGAGTAGTTTGTAATAAGAGGTACAATCAGGTTCAGTAATGCACTGAATGCTGTATTGTCACCTAATAAGACTGGCACGACTGAGAGAATGAAGACTTGGAGGGATCGTGACAATGAAGTCAGATTTCGGGCGAGTTTTCGGAATCAAGGATTAAAGACAAATTAGGACACGTTTGTTTTTTCGCGGAGAAATGCGTTGACGCACTGCCATGGAACCTGGGTGGGATCCGACGGGTGCGTGGGGCTCGCCGCCAAGCTGAAAACCCACTAAAACCCCGCGGGTGCCATCGGCCGCCTATGAGTGTTCTTCCACCGAACCGAACTTCTTCAAAAGACGCTAATGCCTTTCGTTATCTGGGCCGGGCTAAGGGAAAGTAGGACACAGAATCAACTAGGGTAATCTGCGTAGTCTTCAGAAACTAAAACAACGCATCTACAGCACTCACCAAAAGAACGAAGGTTCGTTTGCAACGTGCCGTAAAAAATCTCCCACATTTGACAAAAATACATTGTGATATAAGCCACAAAAGCGTGACCTAAATAAGGTTAATATAGTCCAAAATACGTGGCGTATGGTGTATTTGATTAGCGCACCGTCGCTTCCAAATGTTTCAGCGCACCCTTATTTGACGAGGATTACGGTAATGCCCCCACCACCCTCGGCGACCGTAAATGTCCCGGGTGCGAACCCGGGGAATATGCCAGGTAAAAACCCGCCATTTTATATGTTAGGTGTCATATAGGTTGGCACGTGTGGGAATTCCAATTGAATGAAGGTATATTAGAAGTTTTTTTTCAAACAAAATATATGAAATATGAACCAGGGCTCCGCAATTTCAGCGTAAAATCTCTCACCAAGGACAAGTGAACTTTTTCGGGACCAAAAGTTATGCTGGAGTGTAAACTTCGTGGAAAAATTTATAGAAATCCATTTAGTCGTTTAAGCTTGAAGAAGCAAGAATCACACATATAACTTTTGAATTTATACTAGCTGAGCCAAGTGGTTTAGATCGCGTAAAATATTCAATATTTAATATTTATTTATTCAATTCAAATATGTTACGTTTTCGTATCAAATATGTAAATGAAAAGTATTTTTTAGTTTATAGCCTGATTATAATAGCCTATGTCAGTGCAAAATTTCACCAAAATCCGTTTAGTAAAGTTTGCGTGAAATAATAACGAACATACACACAGACTTTCGCATTTATAAGTAGGACTAACAGGACTAGTTGAATAGCGAGTGTCTGATATTAGTAAAATTATGTTATTGCCGATTCTGACCAATATTTGTATTAACGTCGTCCAAATCAGTAGTAGTATTTAGAATTTCAACAATGTATCTTTATGTATATCAAACCGTCCTCTTACTACACAAAACGCGATACATTACAATATCTCTCCCAGATATTGGTATGGTTCCAAAAGCGAATTCAGATGTGGCTACGTAAGCGCGCCGTAAACAGACGGTGCATCGAGTGCAGCGCAAGCCCACGCCTCTCTGTTGCCAAACCCTTGACTGGAATAGCGAGCGATATATCTGCACATTTCAAGCTTTAAATACACTGGCAAAATCTTAGATGGCTTTACTGGAATCAACAAATATACGTAATCTGTATGTAAAATTTCAAGTTACACTGCTTTTGGAGTTGGAAGAATGTATGACATTGAATTCCTACAATGGACACCAAAAACACTGACAGATTACATATTATACATATATACCATACGTAATTTATTTCTTGCAATGCTAACAATGGCATTAAATTTTTTTGATTCACTTTAGATAGGTATATGCGTCTTAAGTAATAATACATTTTTTCATTGCTGAAGGATTAAAAAGTTTATTAACTAAGAATTATAAAGGAGCGCACGTAGGGTTGCCAGGCCCAAAGGTTGTCTTATGCACTTTAACTTCTCATGCACGTATAGTCGTCTTTAAAAACGCCCGCGAACTTTTTGGTAAACTCGTCAAAAGCCTAACAAAAACCGGACAGGCCGTATGTAATTTTGACCTGGCACAACTGTAAAAATCCGGACATGTCCGGCCAAATCCTGACACCTGGCAACCGTAAGCGCACGTGACTAGAGGCGAGGGCGTGGATAGTCCAAGCATTGGTGTGGCAATGCTCCATTTAGCACTGCCAACGTTGGTGGGTAGTTCTGTAGCGCGGGCAAATATATGGAGGTGGCGACCACCTAATGACTACAGCTCTGGACACCTCAGAGAGAGTCTGATCACAATGATGTTACTATTTATTAGAAATGTCTCCTCTGTTGATCTCTCAAGTATTAGTAATATTACGAAACATATTCATAGCCTTCATAACTTTAAGTCCCAAAGGAGTGTAACTGCGACTGCAAACAGTTTACAAATCTAAATTGTAACTGTCTGAAGTGAAGCTATTCTACTTCCAAACAGACACTACCAACGAAACTTGTTTCTGTGGAAATTGGCACATCGTCAATTCTTATTAGAATCGAATTCTATGTACCTGTAGAGATTATATAATATAGAATCATAAAAATACTTTAATGGTTTCTACTTTCTAACCATTAAAGTATTTTTTTTATGATTATATTGTGAAAAGTTTACATTTTCATTACATTAAGATGCGAGTAAAAGTAATTTTGAGGAATTTGAAAGATTATTTTGGTAAAATCTATTGTCAAAGATGCATTGTGAAACTATTTCAAAACGATGGATACTTACATGTTATGAATGTAAGCCACAATTAAGATAAAATGTAAGTAAAAATATCACCAAACGTTACTCTCAACTGTGTAACTAAACCACTAAGTTTCAGTTCAATTTAATTTCATTATGTACTACGCAAATCAGTCAACTATTCATCAACAATTTCGTTATAAAAACCAAATATTTCCCTCAACGTAGACGTAAACGCATCATTTGCGTTCATAATTCAGAGCTTTTTATGGGACACAATGTAATGACAATGTAACGTTTTTACGTTGAAACCAGCAAGTGGGAGAGCAATCTATTTGTGTCGCAGAATCGCGTTATGCACCGCCAGGTAACAGAGCAGAACGACCCATCTGACGCAAATCGTAACATTGAAATTTTTCGACCATTCATTACAGCAGCGGATTCTAGAGAATTTACTATTAAAATTCCGACTAACATAACCATTTTGTATTTTTTAAGTGACTTTCTTCAACATAATATAAGGGTGTATGGAGCAAGCGGAGTCTTATTCACCGTGCTTTCTGGCGCCTAAAAACTTCAGCATAATTGTTATGCAGATGTTATACCTCCTTCCGTCCTCCTTATTTCCAAAATCCATAGGAAACTCACAACTCATATCTGACACTTTTTCGCGGGAGGTACCTCTAGCTCAGAAATAGAAACTGATGTAGTAAAGGCATAACATACTTAATACTTCTCTTGAGTCTATATACATATTATCATATAGACTCAATTTTTAGTAAGAGGTAGTGCCACACTGCATGCTTGCATGCAGTCGAATTGGGCCGGCACGACCGGGGAAGTACCTCTCGCTTACACGAGACCGGCGTAAAGTGACAGCTGTGCTGTCGCGTTTCGTGCGGGTGTGTAAGTAGCTGGTGGCCCATGGAGGTGGGAGGTGAAAGGATGGCAGCGCATCTGTATAGCCTCTATGCGGATGTACGTGGGCGTCGGTAGTCATGAAAATGGCTCCGACTGCTCGTTTGCCCTCCTATACCATAAAAAAAAAAAAATCATTTTTATAAATTATTATCATTGATTACAAATCTAGGAAACTGTAATAATCACTATTCACTATGTGGTGACTTGTGTATCTACTGAATAACAACTCAACTAACAACTGCCTGTAGCTAATTTCCCTGTCTTATCGAAGTAGTGGTTATCTTGCACTATCTATCTACTTTCTAGTTTCTAAGGACGAATAACTAGAAATAACTTTTTACCTTGAAATAAGTTTTAATTCTGTCTACAATTTAAGTAGCAAAGCCCTTCGACTAAGAGTAGACAGAATACAGATAAATGGTCTATGCTTCATTGAAGTATATACTAATTGATTCAGATTATAGTGATTGCTCTAATATATTACGCACGTATTTCCATTTAGGGTGGACATGAGTTCTCTTTTGACTAAAGATGGACATACGAGTGACGGTCGATGCTTTTCTGATTACAATCTGCATGTTTGTATCTGAACTATTTAAAATTATAACACAAAGTTTGCACGTGTTTTTCGTCTTATGGATAGGATAGGAATAATACTAGGACAGGGCTAGGGTTGAACCGGTGGTAGATGGAAATTTTTGACGTTCAAAAAGCAATTTTTTAAATTCTATTTTGAATAAAAATATTTTGATTTTGATTTTGACTATTACTATTCTTTTTTTTTAAATTAAATCCGGCGGCTCACTGATGGCGAGAATGGAAGGGGAGCAATAAGTGTACATAGTACATGTGCGGATGATAAGGAATGCCAGTGGGGCCATGACTCATTGCTTCTCCATAAAAAGAGATTACTTAGCTAAGGAAGGCTGTCTTTATTATATACAGGTAGATGATATAATGTTTATAATCATTGGGATGGAGTAGATAGACTAACACAATACCAAAGTGGATTCCAAGGAAAGGATATTGTTCTGCGGACAGACGTCATCCAATGAGACTGACTTGATAGACGAAAGACCACACAAGATAACTAAACAAGTAAGTGAGAATAGACGTGATAATCAACGATGAACCAGAACAGAGCAAAACAGCAGAAGGCCCACCCATTACCGCCACAAGAATGTACGAACACCTGCGTTTATAATAACAGATATCTGCTCCACGTTATTTATGCATCCATCGGTAGAAGTACCGTGCGGAGAAACTGGCTCTAATAATAGAAACAGTGAGTACTTAGTCAAGGTTGTGAAACTAGGCCAAACGCGAAAGATTTTAAAAGCAGCCGCAGCTAGACGGCGCAACACTCATCGGATATCAACTGTCATCTCTTGTTTTGTATCTGTGAACTGGAAACCATAACCATAAGTCATATAAGTAGGGCAAGAGTCACCTCGAAATCATGTGAGAAGGGTATTAGGACTTATTTCAACTATGAGCTGGAGGAAAGTAAAAAAAAATACATCGCGCATCTGTCTAACCTCTATGCGGATGTCTATGGGCGTCGTTAGTCATGAAAATGGCTCCGACTGCTGGTTTGCCCCACCCCACCCCCTCCCCCTATACCATAAAAAAATAGTGGTATATGCATCGTATCTGCACGTTCTCACATAGTATATGACGGCGACACAAGTCCGGCAGGACGATAGTACAAGATAGATAGCTGTGTCACTACTTTGATATACCAACATATATTATACGTCCTAACTATATATTATTATATGCTTCGACACTGCGTACATGATTATTATATATGCGAAAGTAACTCTCACTATCTGTCGATTACGTTAGACCAGTCTTTACCAAAGTGGGCGATAACGCCCCCTTGTGGGCACGAGATGCTCAGAGGGGGTAAGGGGCCAGAAACGACACAATTGTCTTTGAATATCAAGGTGTAATAACTTTAGTATGAAGTTTGGGAACCTATGCGTTAGACCATCGGAACGTTAAGTCACTTTACGCCGGTATATTTTAAGCGAGAGGTACCTCCTCGGGCGCGCCCGCCCAATGTGAATACAATCATGCATGCATCGTGGCACTACCTTTAACAAGTAAATGAAGCTTTTTTGGTGAATATTGGAATAAATCTTTTTTTTTATACAAACGGTTTCTTGAGACTCCTATCAAGGTTAACTGTTAAGTTTATATACAAAAGTGTGTCATGAATATAAAATGCGCAGATGGTAGACACAATTCATCTACAAGATATTTTTATATATTAGTAATAAAATACATTGTGTACAATAAATCTTATACTTCTTATAGAACTTTTGAAGTAATTCGTAGTGTAATAATTTATTAAAAATAAATTCGAATCGTAGTTTTATCTCCTCTAGTTATGTCAGGTTATACGTGAATGTAATGAGAACGGATTGATTTGGTATTTAATGAAAGAGGAGTAACCGAGATTCAGTTGACAGAGAATAATTGGATCTAATCACATATCGAAGCAGGCCATTTGCTAATTAATGTAATAGTAGTTCTAAATCCTTAGACTTGAATTTATCAATTCAAAATTTGCATGTTTGATCTGAATTAATCAATTTCCATTTACGATTTTATAGTAGAAGTTACATTTAATACCCTAAATCTCTAGTATCAATTTTTTTAATGTATTTTTTTAATTGACTTGAACTAAACATACAATAATATAATATATTTTTTAATTTACTATAAAATGACAAATGAATGACTTGTATTTTCTTTGTATAGTAAACACATCCACAATTTTCAATAGAGTCTCTTTCATTAGATCGAATTCTACAATTAGTAAAATAAATTTCTTTTTAATAAGTTCACCACTTTATCTTAATCGCGAGGTAAGTTGTGTCAAAAATTTATTAAGCAATGGAATTACAGTTTTTGGGGTGTAACCATAGTAATACAATAACTACATGCCAGTCTAGATAACCATACGAGTCGGTTCACTCCGTCATACGCCCAACATACGGTAGAAATAAACAACGACTTATCTAATAGGATGTTCTTCATAGCAATTACTGTGTTGTGTAGACTATAACGATAACATATCATGCAATAGTAACTCCTTACAGCACCCTGTAGTTAATGAAGCGTGTTGATAAATACAGGGGAGGCACAATATAGATCCACGAGCCACGTGTTATCATATCCACTGTACCAGACTACTAACAGTGGCAATGATTGTATCAGGCTATCAGGCTACTTAAATAGGTATGTTCTATCGTAGTGGAAAGCTTACGAAACCGAAAAGAAAAATGAGCTTTCAATGGAACTTTTATGGAACGTAAAATTGACATAGGATAAAAAAATAATTTATCTAAGACTTAGATAAATTATTTTTGTACCGATTTTATTATTTTATTAAGACTTCATAAAATAATAAAATAACATAAAACTAAATCCAGACTAAGTCAAAAAACTGAGACGTAATTAAAGAGATTCGGGATGCTTCTAATTGCTAGAGTTGATCGAAACTGAACACCGTCTGCGGTTAAG
>LUGF01035603.1:20813-35614 GCA_001625245.1 Calycopis cecrops
TTTTTTTTATTATTATAGGAAGGCAAACGAGCAGCCGGAGTCATTTTCATGACTACCGACGCCCACAAACATCCGCATAATGCTATACAGATGCGCTGCCCTCCTTTCTCCTCCCACCTCCATGGGCCACCGGCTACTTACACACCGCACGAAACGCGACAGCACAGCTGTCACTTCACGTCAGTCTCGTGTAAGCGAGAGGTCCCCGGTCGTGCCGGCCCAATTCGACTGCATGCAAGCATGCAGTGTGGCACTACCTCTTACCAAAACTTACAATTACTTACAATATTATTATGATTCTTTGAATGTTTATAAACTTAACTATTGCTACTCTAAATAGACATACGTTTAACCTGTGCTTATTTCGGGTGTACCTTGCTAATCCCTCCCTATTTCTGGGTTCCTGGTACACCGAAAGAATAACTCTGGGAGTTTTCTAAAGAAAACTCGCATGGCCGTTGTTACATAAAGGCGTAAGATATAAATTAACTTACATAAATTACAGATGGAAAACCAGAAACACTTACGAAAAAGTGAAAGTAACGAGTCGGAATTTGTTTTGCTTTTACATCAGACATCTCGTGCTATGACGGCGCGTCTTATTCAAGATAAAACACGCTTTTGTAAGATGTAGTGCCACGCTCCATGCATGCATGTAGCCGAATTGGCTCGGCACGACCTGGGAGGTACCTCTCGCTTACACGAAGCCGGCGTGAAATGACAGCTGTACTGTCGCGTTTCGTGCGGTGTTTAAGTAGGCGGTGGCCCATGGAGGGAGGAGGAGAAAGAAGGGCAACACATCTGTATAATCTCTATGCAGATGTGTCTATGAGCGACGGTAGTAATGAAAATGGCTCCGATTGTTCGTTTGTACCATTACACTATAAAAAAACACTGTCAACTAGGAGTGCCGCTTTTTTGCAGCTGCATTGGGTCTGCACGATCGGGGAAACACCTATCAGTTTAACACCAGCGTGAATAGAAGGCGAAACACGATTTGTAAAATCGATAAATACAACAAAGGGAACATAATAACGTAGCCAACGTTGAAGCGATTTACGAGGTATATTAGAGTCGACAATAAATTAGTCGACACTTCTTCATGTTATATTCAAGCTGCGCCGCGTAAATATCGATCGCGTGGAAAATCATCCCATGGCATCCCATAGGAACATTTTTTCGGGATAAAAACTATCCTGTGTTAATCCAAGTTACCCTCTGTGTGTGGCAAATTTCACGAAAATCAGTTCAGTAGTTTTTGCGTGAAGCAATAACAAACAAAGAAACAAACAAACATACAAATTTTTGCATTTATAATATTAGTAGGATGACTGCAGATAGTTAGATTTTTGTAGATTTAGATTAATGTATAATGATAAACCTACTTACTACCGTATTGCTTGAAGCGATATAAAAATAAACAAAGCAATTTTACATTTTTCCCTAATTTAAATTTGTGATTTGTAAAACGAAATTGGACATTTTCTGCGTCTGTGTTTTTATATTTCTAAAATTTTAGTTTGTCACCTATACCGTGTTACCGGACTTATTAAACGACATCGCCCCTTTTTATGTCCCATTGTTCGGCGCGGGTCCCAGTTGGAGAAGAGAGAGGTCAATACCCATTGACAAATGCCTCCATCACGCATGCCCATTGCGAAATGGAGGTGAGATGTTCTCAACCTCCAAAATCTAACCATTCCTGAAAAATGCGACTTAATCGGCACAGCTTAGCGATTATCGAGATCAAAAGATTTTTGAAGTGCCCAAAAACCTTAATCCGGATCACTCGAAACAGACCCATCACGTGTCATCCTCAACAAACGTTGCTTAACTTACTTGTACTATAAAAACCGGCTTATAAACAAGCAGTAAAAACGCGAGCGTTTGAAAACTGTAATGCGTGCGCGCCCGTGGAATTATTTTCATAGCCGGACAGGTTTTGCCAACCTGTTTTGTGTTCTTAATCGTTATTTCTAAAGACAATGCGCGGTCGATATTCTTTGTATACAGTTTTACCACCGTATATATAAGCATTCTTATACCGTGTTTTGACTGTATCGTCGATGAATCACACAATTAAAACAATAGAAAATACTAGTAAAAAGCAATAAAAAAAACAATAACAGGAAATGAAAAATTCAACAAATTAAATAGCTTATAAGATTCCTAAACAAATGCAATCGTATATTGCTACAATGTTGTTTCCAAGCAAATATTATAGCGTTAAAGAAACTCTTTCTTCTTAAATAAAATAAAATGAAAAACAACAACAATAACAAACGTTTTCATATCATTTTAAGTCAAAAACTATGTATTAAGTTCGCATACGAGCTGATCCGATTTTGATATAATATTTAATGTTCTGTTCGCGTGTCGCTGGGAGTCGTTTAGCCAGTAGTGTACACGGGTTACGGAGCAACATAAATCACCCTCGAACAGCGCAACAACACTTCCGATCTAGCTACTTGCTGAATAGCCTGTGCTTTACATTTAGCTGTGTCCATGTTATCGCTCTTTTATCGCCAAAGGAAATAAAGAAAACGTTTATTTTATCGCAACACAAAAGACAATAGTTTAAGACAGAACAATAGATAAAGTTAGGTATACCCTGCCTTCAGGCTGCGCCAAATTGGTTAGGTTCGGCATAAGCAATAAGCAATTAAGCATGCAATGCATGGTACCTAACATCGTTTTTGAACCTCACCAATAGGTATCCTATCCACCATATTATGTCCGATACTGGAATCTTGCAATTCGCACACAGGCACACTTGCCTACATATTATGAGCAATCCAGACGACAATAGTTAGAGGTAGAGTCATCTTGCATTACAGCTGAATTGGACTTGGCATGGGTACCATCCGTTCATACAAAAGTATGAGTTTCTGATGGCCTATAGATTAGGATGATCGAAAGAGGACAGTGTGCAAATCAATTATGCGCATATTTATCGTCGTCGACGTTTTTTAAAAGGCCCTATAACATAAAAAAGACTAAAAATAATTTGGGCCAACGACTGACGTTTAGCTGGTCAGAACCAAATGTACGATCGCCACAATAGAGCGGCTTCCGGAGACTTCATTCTGTTATCTCAACTAGAGCATTTAATGCCTCTGTTCCGGTTATCAATTGCATCGTTAGGACAGTTGAAGCAACTGGCTTGACGTCCTTACAAGCTGGTTAGTCTGATGAAACTGGCAGCGATAGGATGACCAAACACATAATGGGCAAAGTTTGTTAAACGTTCGCCTTCACTCTTCTGGAGTAATTGTATGATTAGGCTCTGGCCTTAATACAATACTGGCATTATACTAATGTTGATTTGGAAACTTATTAAATAATTAAAGCACACTAAAACATAATATATCATAAACTTGTTATCTAAAATGCTGGCATAAAGGTACTACTTATTTCATCAATTTGGAGAATGTTATTATTATACAGATCCGGATTTATAACTTTATCAGACCTAGAACTTCATTCTTAAAGTTATTAAGTGACCAAATATAGAGTACTTGCCGTCTTTAATGGTTGGAAAACATTTCAAAAAGAAGATAGAGTAAAGTATCTGATTAGACCTATTGCTATTTGGTTATTTTTCGTTATCTGTGGCTTTGATTATTTTCTTTCCTTTCTTGTGAAGGCCCTAGGGTGTATATCCCAAGGCCCAATGGGTTAGGAGTACTTAAAAGGCCGGATATTACATCATAAACCACGCATTGACTTGTCGAATACTTGGTATGCATATAAACATTTTGGGAGACACGTAGAGCGAATTTGTCGATAAAAAATCTTCAGAAGTACGTCGGTGGATATTATTATTATGGTCACGTTGATCATGAGTCAGAGAGATTGATGCAATACTGCCTTGACCCCGTAAGCAACAAGCTGTACATAATTGGATACGCAAACTTATTCAACATCTTTGCTGATTTTTACGTTGATAACGAACTTTTTTAATAACATAAGAAGGCAAACGATCAATTTTTGATAAACAATAACGCCCATCGACGTTTGCATATTTGTTACGCAGATGTATAGCCTCTTTTCCTCTACCCTCTACTTAGACCACCGGAAATTCACGAGCTGCGACAGCTCGTCTAGGTTGAAAGCGAGTGAGCCTTTGATCGAAAGGAACCTTAAAGTGTTCCGATATAGGCAGATGAAAATTAATGTAAAGCAATATCAATGGTCGTTGTCCATCTACCATTAAAGAAATGATTACCAACATTCACACCAAATCGTTGCCAACTCTAGCATCTGGCCAGTCGAATACATCAAAGATTCCATCTCGTACGCGCATAGCCAGCCATTAATACGCGATGCTCCTAAATACTCGAGTGCGTAAGATAAAACATTCCTGTTACACAGCAGACATCAGGAAATGGTCATGCACCGCTATCCAGGGATCGGAACGGGCATGGACGCGGAGATGCGTTATGAACTAACGCGCGTGCAATGCATTAACTGCGATGCATTTTTAATTAACAACATAGAGTAATGTGATATGTACTAGTAGAGACCCGCGACTTCGTTTACCTATTACGTGTTGTAGAGACTGGACTCTCACAAGAATGGATAAGACGGATGAGCCAGAAAGTTGATTAGAGTGAATCTTACATTTAGGAAGAAATGTTACTGCAGCTTCGACTAGGAAGACCTCACGACAGTAGGTACATCGCTGACAGAGCCGGGGCATCTCAACACAGGCGGCCAATTGCACACGTGGTGGTTTTCGCTAGTAGTCGGGCCTTACTAGAGTCGGAGTCTGGCACTCCTTACCGGACCCTATCCAGGCCTGGTGGCAAATCATAAGAGTCCCCGCGTAAGCCAAAAAAAAGAAAAGACCGGTGGTGCTGGTCAGATGCGAATATCTGATTCTGATTACCGATATTTGGTGGCCATGGAAATAATCTCCACACAGACAACGTCTTTCAAGTGTGTTTAAAGAGAATGATAAAAAAAGTTGTTATTTCACTGTCCAATGTCCATCTCACCGAGGCTTTCAAGCTCGACAGTCTAAGGGCAGACACGGTGGATGCCTGCGATTATACCGCTTCACTGATTGACATAATTGTTCAGCGGCAACGGTCGAAAAAATATTATAAGAACCTCTTTGATGGTTTAATGAAGAGCCACTAAATACGCCTAGACACTTTATTTTAAGGGTCCATAAATTACGCAATAAGTTGTGGTTGGCATTTTATCATGTTCATCGTCCTATACTAACTAAAATCATCTATTTTCCTTTTTTCATCGCGAGTGTCCTTTTTTCAGAGATTCTGATAGCCAAATATTTGATTGTAAATGAGGGCCCTCTCCACGTAATTTTGATCGATCGATTTGACTGGGTTAGGTGTATTGCTTACAAAGATCACTCGCCTTCTTCGGTCACGTGTCCCGAGAGAGTCAACAATCTAGAATGGATCGAGGGGGCTGAGTGTTTCCATTTTCCGAACAGAGGTGTAGAATAGTAGAGGGGCCTATTGTAAAAAGAATGAACCGCAACAAACAGGTGGAAGGAAGTACATTATACTATGACATGCATAATGCAGTAATCATATTACTTATGTGTAGGTGTAGGTACAGTTCGAGTAAAAGTCACTTTTAAATTAATTAAGTAATGATATTCATAGAATATATTCTTATTCTTATATCAGATATTCTTATTTCTTCGAATAAGCTAAATAATGTTATTATATTATAATTTATTCAGGCTAAAGGGTAAAATGGCAGTAATTCTTTATGAGTATCTAATGATAATGGCTTTTATCTACACTAATGTTGTAACATTCTACTTATGTTTCCAATACTTGACTTATAATAACTACTGTTATAGCTCAGACAACAAAAAACTCAATTTAAGCAATTTGACATGATGTTATAATATTCAAATCGATATCGTAAAATCTCATTATAACACTGTGTGAGAGCGAGAAGGAGAGAAAAATGGTGAGAGAGACGTATGTCAAAATCCTTAAAAGCGCGCGCTCGCTCCTGATTGGCCCAGAGCGCTGCAGCTGCGCTCTCATTGGTTCAATGCCAGCTTGCGAAGGATTTGCGAGAAAGAGACAAAGCTCTACAAAAAAATGAAAGCAAAAATCAACGCCACAGACGACGAATAATCTACTGTTTAGTAGAAATTTAAAAGTAAAGTCATGTGATTTTTTCACATTATATTTCAACATTGAAGCTAGTATTTTAACATTGAATTATAAAAAGTATATAATTTACGCGCCGCAATTTTTGCAATCAAATTAAAGTATTTAATAAAATTATTTATTTTCAAGAACATTTTAAATCGTCGGTCAAGCAGTCGTCGCCACGTCGGTCGGTCAAACAGTCGTCGCCTTGTCGGTCAAGCAGTCGTCGCCTCGTCGGTAAAACAGTCGTCGGTCGGACAATACACGTACCTACTTACGCGTGAATTTAATGTTTCGCAATGTTTGATTAATTGATTAATTGCATTAGTGAAGATAAATTAGTGTATGCAACTGCATATAACACGGGTATTAAAACACTCGTTAGGTACTATTTTGAAACTCGCGTTCGCTCGTTTCAAAAAGTCAAACTCGTGTTTTAATACCCTTCTTTATATGACAGTTGCATAAACTACTATTACGCTATTACTTATTAAAAAAATTAACAACATCGTTACGTTATAATTTAAGTAAATTATTTAATTAAGGGCCCATCTCTATAGACACTAGGAAACTCCTAATACGCAGACAAAAGTGCAAAGAAAAGTGCAATCTCTATTCTTTCAATCTCCTATTCCAATAGAACAGAAGTCCAACACTACCGAAAAAAATCAACCATAGGAGCGGCTTCCAGACTCAAGGTATCACAAATTTTTGGTCGAAAGTCGACAGTCGTGACTCTGAACCCAGCACCTCAAGATCTGCAGTTAAACATGTTTACTAGACTATAAGGCAGTCAATTTGCCAAGAACACAAGCTATCAAGCAAGTAATTAGCCATTCAATAACGTAAAATGTGCATTCAAATCAAGATCAATACATCGGAACAGCTGTGGATGCGCGCGCGCACACATTCCCCGCGGTCAACGCACGCGCCCGCTCCGATTGCGTCCGCGCACGTATACGCACCTATTTATAAACAATCTAGTTTCGAGCCGTTTTCTCCGAGTATTCCGGGTTTAACGTGCAGTTCTTTGATGCACTTTTATATATCACTTTAGGATTTGATTAGGGAGGGAAATTGGAAGTACTTGCTACTCCTCTTTCTTCTGATTAAATGACGAATGACGGGACAGATTTAGATTTTCCCTTGGGCTCTCTGCGATCATATCTAAGGGTCAATCACGTGTGTTTGCCGCTGTCGATCCTCGCGACACAGAAGTAGCAGCGGTGGGAACGTGTGGTGCGCCAAAGCCCGTTTAAAAACTATCGCTTTAGGATCGTACTGTAGATTTTTTGAAGTTTTCTCCTTAAGAAATGTTATTATAGGCCCGCGATGTAAAACAAATACGACGAGTATAAAAAGCACATGAAACATTTCGCGCTCAGCGTTAGGCTTTAATTTTAAAGCGCTTTCATCGCTGCCTCAGTTACTTTGTGCAGTTTTCAGTTCAGTAACGTGTTCGTTTTTTATTATAGCATATGTGTAAACGTGCAGACAGCCGGCTTGTAACTACCGGAGCTCATAAACATCCGCAACTACCTATTTATAAACATCCAGTTTCGTGTCGCTTTCTCCGTGTGTTCCGGGTTTAACATGCTGTTCGCTGACACGTGTGTGTTACCTTTATGTGCTTGTACAACAAGGATAGTATTACAAGAAGGTTAAAAGTAACATCTGTATGTATGTATCACTGGCATAAGGCATTTGACGCTTTCGACTTCAGATTCACGATTTTTTTTTTTACAAAGGCTGTATAACATTTGTAATTCTACAGGGTTATTTTTTTGTCACCGGCCAAATTTTCAGGATTGGTTCAGAATCAATAATACATTCTATTTATGAAATAAAAAAAAATTAAAAATAATTAGATAGAATTACTTTGTCCCTTGTTGTAAAACATATTTCTTGGTCACCACGTACATCACACTCGCGACACACGGATCACGGTAGGCCGACGTCACTGACCTTGAAGTCGATACATTTCGTATAAGAACAACAATCGATGTCTTTTTAAGGACCATTTCAAATCGATTTTTATTAAACAAAATATTACAATTAGACGATAAAATTTAAAACACACCCTTGGAATTATGTTTACTTCCTTATTTTAAAATTTGGCCGGTGATCAAAAAATTACTTTGTATAGTTCCATAATATGGATATGGAAACCATATCATGAATCTTTATAATAAATCAAGAAAATAGCTTTTACGTCTCAACATTTTGTTCATTAGGATTTTTTATAGAGAGCAAAGTAGCAGTCCCAACCTTTTTGGTTACTACCGACTCCTTTGTGAAAGTTATGAGAACTTATATACCTACGTTCTCTACACGAAACGTATCTGTGACGTATCTGGTCTTGCCGGCCCTTTTACAAGTTTATACTCTATCAGGCTCACTCTTGGCCCACACCACAGTTGAAAATCAAGTTAATTACATTAGGACACCTCTGCTGGATGTAGGCGGATCACCTCGCAATCGCATCCTACGCAGCTACGAAGCCATATCTACAAAAGTATAAAAACATAATATATTTTACGCAACTGACACATTTTAAACTTTAGAACTGGTATAACTCTATTACTGTAGTAGTGACAACTAGTAAGTCTATATTTACAGCATGTATGTATTCATATTGTAACTAGAACCCGAAAATGTATTTTATTTGGTATTAAATTTTATTATAGGTTAACCGGGACTTAGTGTACCTTATCGTCATTAGATAGTATAAAACAAAGTCGATTTCCGCCGCGCCGTCTGTGTGTCTGTATGCTTAGATCTTTAAAATTAAGCAACAGATTTTGATAGGGTTTTTTTAATACTGTGATTCAAGAGGAAGGTCTCACCCGAGTAAATTATGTTCCCGTAGAAAATAGAAAATCATCCCATGGCATCCCAAAGGAACATTTTTTCCGAATAAAAACCATCCTGTGTTAATCCACACGAAGAGTGTGTGCCAAATTTCATGAAAATCGGTTCAGTAGTTTTTACGTGAAGGAGTAACAAACAAACAGGAACATAGGATAACTCCATTTTTAAGTCTGAAATGCACGCGGACGAAGCTGCGGGCGGAAGCAAGTAAATTATTAGGGTAATATTTTCATACCTCAACATTTTGCTACTTGTACCTCAAGCGCGAAGAAGGATTTGTTTTTAAATTTAACACTTACCTTTATAGACCAGTGTCGAAGCCTTCAAAAAAGGTAAAAAGTGCAAAAAAATCGTAGTAGAATGAAACCTATTAGAAAATGTTGAGAATATTCCAAAAATGAAAGGAAAAATAAATTACGGTCGATTCGAGGTCGGGAAGTGGGAGAGGGTGAGTTTTTAAGGGTTAAAATCGGTTTATCTCGATTTCCGGCAAAACTACAAGTCTTATGGAAAAAAGTTAAATGGCAAAGTTGTAGGTAATAAGAAGATCTACAACTTTTGTATTTACACTTTTTTCTCATAACCTCAAAATTCACATGAAAAACTCAAAAAACCACGTTTTTGGTTTTTTATTTTTATCTTTTACAAAAAAATTTTTTTTTTCATGAAATTTGCTGAGAACTTACCTTTATATATACCAAACACACAAGAATTTTTTGGATTTGAAAAATTATTTTTTTCTCCTTATTTTTAATTAATACCGAAAAAGCACCCTAATTTTCAATCGAAAATTCACGCGTCAAAATATTAGCTTTTTTAGAAAAGTTGGTGGGCTTTTTATTCGTTGGAATCTCTACTTTCTGATAGTGTAATAAAAAATATACGTCACTATGGAAAATATTTTCAAAAAATTTGAAAAACGAAATAAACTCGAACCGAAAAATTATTTTTCTATCATTATGTACAAATTTGAGCTATTTATTAATATTAACACTGTAATTACTCATTTAGCATATGATTCTATGATACATTGATAAACAAAAAAAAATTCAATCCATCAAACATCATTTGCTATCTTAATCAAAATAAAACATGGGAAAATGGTTGTTAAAAATATTCAAGATAGGATTTAAAGGGAATTTTATCTATAAAATGAGGATGTTACAATTTTTTTTCAGTAAAAAAGCTGGTTTATTAAAGTTTTATTAGATTTTTGTCATAAAAAAAATCTCATACTATATACATGTTTTTCATAATATTTTTTAGTTCAATAATTTTTGTCTCTTTGATGGTATTTGTTCGTCGTTTTCCGATTCTAGCAAATCTTGAGAATCTTCAAGACCATCACCGTCTTCGTTTCCAATATTATTTCCAGTCTGCATTATTTCTTCATCCCTTCTTCATGCCTTCACAGTTTTATCATAATAAGTATAATTAAATTTATTTGTGCAAAATAAATAAAATTACTATTTTTTAATCTTGTACTAAATTATTATTTGATTTATTTTTGTAGGTTATGTTACAGTAAATACGCTATTTATGAGAGAAAATATTACTATTTTTATCTTGGATCTGATTGATAAAATACAAGTAATATTTACTTTTCTACGTAGATTCCAATAGTTTCATTTAAAGTAAATTTGTCACAATTTTCTAAAACAGCCTGCACGTGTATTTTTATAAATGATGTTGTTCACTGCTCTGTATCTTGTATACTAGCAATACTAACGGTTCTTACAGCTGCTACGAAAGAAGCGGTATAGTAATAAGTCCGACCCTCCTAGTCCCTTCCCCACTTCTTTGCGAAATATCTATTCATGGACTAAAATTTTCTGAAGGTCACTCAGGTATATAAATTATCTTCAAATAGTAATAAACAAGCATCTACGCATTTAATTTAAGGAAAATTTTACGACTTTCTTATAATATTGTAGATGTTTTATCAAATATACACATTATTAACTTAGTTGTTTGTTAATTATAGTAATATCTTTAGATTGAATTTTTTTTTGTTTATCAATGTAACATAGAATCATACGCTAAATGAGTAATTACAGTGTTAATATTAATTAATAGCTCAAATTTGTACATTATGATAGAAAAATAATTTTTCGGTTCGAGTTTTTTTCGTTTTTTAAATTTTTTGAAAATATTTTCCATAGTGACGTATATTTTTTATTACACTATCAGAAAGTAGAGATTCCAACGAATAAAAAGCCCACCAACTTTTCTAAAAAAGCTAATATTTTGACGCGTGAATTTTCGATTGAAAATTAGGGTGCTTTTTCGGTATTAATTAAAAATAAGGAGAAAAAATTAATTTTTCAAATCCAAAAAATTCTTGTGTGTTTGGTATATATAAAGGTAAGTTCTCAGCAAATTTCATGAAAAAAAATTTTTTTTTTGTAAAAGATAAAAATAAAAAACCAAAAATGTGGTTTTTTGAATTTTCATGTGAATTTTGAGGTTATGAGAAAAAAGTGTAAATACAAAAGTTGTAGATCTTCTTATTACCTACAACTTTGCCATTTAACTTTTTTCCATAAGACTTGTAGTTTTGCCGGAAATCGAGATAAACCGATTTCAACCCTTAAAAACTCACCCTCTCCCACTTCCCGACCTCGAATCGACCGTAATTTATTTTTCCTTTCATTTTTGGAATATTCTCAACATTTTCTAATAGGTTTCATTCTACTACGATTTTTTTTGGTTTCAAAAATTATCGACACTGGTCTATTATATTTTTAAGATTACAAAAATGGTTATTTAGTTAATTACTTATTTAAAAAAAGAAGCAGCTCTTAATAAAACCTATTTATTTTTATACTCATTACGTAGGTTATTTAGATTACTACAATAGAATTTTCCACCATATTTTTAAAACAAAGCAACTAACATATCACTCTAAAAAATAGATTTCGTGTTATAAACATCGTAATAAACAAATAAAATGTACATAAAAGTAAGTTTGAAGGCCACGCAGTGTTTAAAATTTAAATCCCGCAACAAGTGGAACCAATGAATAATTCAATTCGGCATCTTCTGAACGAATATAGATAGCGTTCTAAGCACATCTTACATTGGGTAATAGAAATATATATTACTAGCTGTGCCCCGCGGTTTCACTCGCATTTAATTTCAAGGAATTTCATGTAAACTTCAACACCCTATTTCAGCCCCTTAGGGGTTGAATTAAAAGAAATCTTTCTTAGCGGGTGCCTAGTCATACCTGCATGCCAAATTTCAGGCTGATCCGTCCAGTGGTTTGGACTGTGTGTTCATAGATGGCTATGTCACCTTTGAGTTTTATATATATATATATATAGATTTACTCTTGAATTGGTAATATTGATAGATAGTAACGATAAGCCAAAGGACAGTGTTGGCCGTCCAAGGCCGTCCTCCCGCCGCGCCGGTGGACTACGAACTTGGTTGTGAAAGCGGGAAGCCTTTGGACACAAATGGCTGGTGAGTAGTAACTTATGGCGCTGTTTGATAAGGACTATGTCCGGCAGTGGATTAACTCCGATTGATGATAATGACTGGTTGGTGATCGCGGGCATACCTAAGACAATTGATTACGCTGAAGTCGAGTATAATTATGATAACTCTGTATTAACGCAGTTTCTATTTTTTTCGAGTCGACACGACGAGTCGCCTTAATAGTTTGTCAGAATAGCGAAGACTATTCGATCTTCTAGATTAGGGAGGTGATCTTTTGTCGACATGGGTCATTTTAAAATACAAAACCGACATTCGATGGCATTTGCGTAGTTTTAATAAGTACTCGATCCCACCGATTCCATACCCATAATCCAGAATCACTAGTAGACTGCGTAAAAACATCAGAAAAAAAGGACATACCAGGACAAAATACTAGGTATAATAGTATAAGGAATCAATTGAGGAGTCTGAACTGCCAACGAGCAAAGACATCCGAATAATTGATATGCCTTTCTTCCACGCTTCGAATAGTGCATAGCTGCCGCTTGATTTCACGCCGTGGCCCGGCGAACACCAATAGCAATCGTAAAAGCCGAATTAGCGTCCACAACAGTCATCCAAATCCAAAAAAAATAACATATGGCAGTATCATGCAAGATTCCCATCCCTGCCAATTTCGTCAGGAGCTAACACAGACAACAAATTTTTTTTACGAACTCAGACTACGACGCACGGTGTTGTGATAATCTTCTCAGAACCGCTGTCTGGTCTCGATCGTTTTATTTATTGATATTGCATACGTTGCATAACCGTTTATATAACTAGTCTCGTCTGTACATAACTGTTCACTTCCTGATTTCAATCGTTTTTATCCGACTGTGAAAGCGAGGTTCGAACGTACGTAGGCGGATTTGTATTTTTTTTTTCTTAAATATTCCATAGTAAAAGGGGGCAAACGAGCAGTGGGGAAATTTCATGACGACTAACATTTAAAGATTAAAAGATGGGGTGGGGTGAAAAGATAGTTATGACTTCTGTCACACATTCAAAAGAATAGATAACAGATGAATCAATGAGGTTCCAGAGTGGAGCGTATAGGAAGATAATGTTGGTCTACCAATCACCAGGTGTGAAGACGCTCTCCGTGCAGTGGCCCATCTGAGAAAGACGCGAGTACCAGGAGATCAGAGTTCGTTGAAAGATACATCCAGCATTGGACCGATAAAGGCTGATAATGATGAATTTGGCGGCAATGATCGTCGCCAATAACCAAATTAAATCCAACAGCCGTATATCACACGTAAAAGCATTCCATCTCATAGAAGGTACACAAATCAAGTGCACCGCCCACAAGGCAAGTTCCAAAATAAATTTTCATGACGAACCGATTAAAATTCTCAAACAATGGCCGCAAGCACGCGAGCCGATTTCATATCATAAATAAACATCGTACATTAAAACCGCCCAGGCCGGTACTTGATCTTTTATTAATGCACCTGTTTTCGTAGGCTACGTACGTCTTTCGACCTCTAAAAGTATTGAACAATAAGCAATTAATACGAGTATTTCGGTAAGAGGTAGTGCCACACTGCATGCTTGCATGCAGTCGAATTGGGCCGGCACGACCGGGGAGGTACCTCTTGCTTACACGAGACTGGCGTAAAGTGACAGCTGTGCTGTCGCGTTTCGTGCGGTGTGTAAGTAGCCGTCGCCCAAGGAGGTGGGAGGAGAAAGGAGGGCAGCGCATCTGTATAGCCTCTATGCGGATGTTTGTGGGCGTCGGTAGTCATGAAAATGGCTCCGGCTGCTCGTTTGCCCTCCTATATCATAAAAAAAAAAACGAAGAAATATCTGGCTAACTGGATCGAGAGGGATAGCCGATGCATCACGAGAAAAACTGTGTGTTCCGACACGCGACGGGTTTACTCCTCAAGAATGATGAACGTGATATTACAAATATAAGGCGCATAGAAGTATAGCACGAGTGTAGCGATTTGTGAGGTTTCGGAAGGATGGGCAACTATTCTCACTCCGACAGCTCGCATGCTCCCTTGCTCAAGTTAGCCGAATCCTTGCTATCTTCATTCATCTATACATCTAACTTCGACTACCATATTTCCTATTTTTTTTCTTTCATTTGATCGAAAATAATTAAGGGTCATAGAGGGCAAATACCTTAAATATAAGGTAAGTGGGGAATCGGGCATTTAAAGTAGTCACGTACGCGTCGCAGGAATGTGGAAGAGGAAAGGGGCAATGGAATTCTAAATGACTAAACAGCTTAACCGTAAATACTGTTAGAATTCGTCAAAGATAGAAACAAAATAAAAGAGAACAGTA
>LUGF01035603.1:41011-62493 GCA_001625245.1 Calycopis cecrops
CATACACGCATAAATAACCTCTGTGCTCATGATAACTATAAATAGTGGCGATAAGAGCCGAGTCGCTCTTATCATTCACAACAATGCAACGAACGTACAAACAACAGACTTCAATACCTACGTCTTGTACCTAGTCTTTCCGTTTGATTTACTACTTTCCTCAATGATATGAAAGTGTCGAGTCATCGTCATATTAT
This sequence comes from Calycopis cecrops, assembly GCA_001625245.1. NCBI lineage: Eukaryota > Metazoa > Arthropoda > Insecta > Lepidoptera > Lycaenidae > Calycopis > Calycopis cecrops. Next base: position 41,209 of record LUGF01035603.1, read on the forward strand.
CATCTGAATATAGCCATGCAAAGAGGACGAAACCTTAAATAATGTAGAAGGCTTTCCAAAGCAGGATTTCCTTACGCAGTCAACAGGAACAAGTGGAGACATGCAATCAAAAAAATAATCAGCAGCGGAATCACAATGCTCAATACTAGCTTTTGAGTAGCGAGGGACTAACACAGAAGAAAAGTAATTGATAAACAATCAATGAAGTTTACCTGCCTGGCAGCTGACCAAAGCAGCTATCAGATAGATAAAATCATACCGTCTAGTGTCTGAGTTTAACCAAATTAGATTCGTATGTGACCAGCCTAATCAACGAGCTTTGGGTGATAATAAGTATAGTGATAAGAAATATAAGATATTTAATATTAATGAAGCGTAAAGGATGTATCAGAATCGTAGCCTCTTTAGCAATCTGTGATATATTTTTTTTTATAGTACAGAGGGCAAAAGAGCAGTCGGGTCACCGAGATGATGGTGTTTTCCGACGCCCACAGACATCAGCAACGCCAGGGGTTTTGCAGTTGCGTTGCCGGCCTTTGAGATGAGAGTAGGCTCTTTTCTTGAAGATCCCTAAGTCATATTCTATAGATATAATGTGTTTTATAGATATCTGTAATAACAGACTGGCCTGCGGCGATCGCTTATTTTTTAAACACCTACTCACTTTTATCTTAAACCGGTTATCAACGCAACAATCAGGTCGCAAGTTTGTCAAATGAGATTGGAAGATAAACATAACCATGGGCATTCGTTTCTAAAGTTACAAAACTTATCACACAAGTATTTGCTTGGTCATGTTGTTGCGGCAATTTAAATGAAAAGTGTTAAACATTGCTCTAACCTTAAGAAATCGTTAAATATAATTCAAGTAACACTATATCTGGAAGGTATTATACTCGTTCTTCAAAAATCTACTTCGATTTATATAGAAACATTTTATTTTATTTTTTTATTTATTTTTATTTATTTATTTAATTAAACACTTATACAATAACTTATAATTTTGTACAAATCAGGTGTAATCAAAAACTCATTCAAGTTTTACAGCACACCTTGCGCGGTCTACAATATTAAATTACATAGGTAATAGCCTAATAGGTACACAATAAGGATATGATGATGATATGACATGATATACTGTTCGGTATCTAATGGTTCTTTTAATTGTAGGATTTTAAAGGTATTGTCTGTGTGAGTGAAAGTAAGCATAGGCAACGGTCAAAGTATCCAATGGTCAAGGTCTGGCAGCTAGTTAGAGTCCATTTTAAAAACCGTAGCTAACACAACAATGCAACTGCCAATTAGCTCATTTATCGGTCGGTAGGAGGTGGATCATTTTCCAGCCAGCCCTGCAGACGACAGATGGGAGTGCGCATAAGCGCTAAGCGCAACCTATGCCACCTCCGTAAATGTGACCTGGGGTCAGGATAGGAACCTAACTCCTGTACACGGTCCTTACGTCCGAGGTGCTTCATCATTATCATCATCATCATCATCAGCCTATTGCAGTCCACTGTTGGACATAGGCCTCTCCCATAGCACGCCACTGGCTTCGATCTTCGGCTAACCTTTCCCACTTCCTTGATCTAGGTTAATAGATTGTCGCATTAGCCCCCTTTTGAAGGAGTCCTTTTTGAGGGACTGACCAGTCGCTGAGGTACCCTGTTGATGACTGATCCGTGTTACCTCAGAATAAGCTGGCTGATGGCATTCGCGAGGTTTTAGTGGGTACTCGGTGCACCCACGAGTCCCACACACACATTACATCTCACGTAGGACCGATGGCAACGCGTAAACGCATTTCCCCGCGAAAAAAAAAAACCATCGGTCGGTAAGACCTTGCGGATGGTTTAGACCTTTTATTTAAAAGTCTGAAGTATTATTACCCCATGTTTATTACTGTCGTTGACTGCCTCGTGGGCTAGTTTAAGCATGTTCAACAACAGATGTGAGGTCCTGGGTTCGAATCCCGGGTCGGACCAAAAATTGTTATTGGGATTTTTCAATTTCTAATAACAGTCCGGAGTCAGGAAGTTGGCGGTGGTACACCCCCGTGCCTCGGAGAGCACGTTAAGCCGTCGGTCCTGCGCCTGATTTCTCACCGGTCGTGTCGGATTGCCGTCCCATCGGAATATGAGAATGAGGGAATAGAGAGTGCACTTGTGTCTACGCGCACACTTGTGCACTATAATATGTCCTGCGCGTCTGGCTCGTTTCTATAGAGACGGCCGCCGTGGCCGAAATCGGCTGGGAGGACATTATTATTATTACTGTCGTAAAAAACAACTTTTGGGTACATGTTAGGGGCGTGACATACTGGTTTCACGACCGGTTCGTATCCTAGCGCGATTAAGAATTAATAATTATAAAATGATTATAATTCTTTGTATTCTTATACAATAAAAATAACAGAATTGTAAATTATATCCATATTATTGGTTATCGACGAAGTTTTTTCAATCAATAGCATTATGTTTGTGAATGAAAGTCGGCGTTAGTCATACCACATATCCGTCGAATGCAATCGTAGACGGTAGTGACAGCCGGCTTATTTAATTTATGCATACGAGGATTAACACGAAACATACCGTTTTTTTCTCCCGACGTTTCGACCGGGTTGCACCGACCGTGGTCACAGGATGACAGTGATCCTGTGATCACGGTCGGTATTAAATAATCATGCAACGCGAAAGTTTAAAAGTATTGATAGCTTGCTGTCGCGTTTCGTGCGGTGTGTCATCCGCTGGCCCATGGGGAGGGGAGGAATGTGGGCAAGGCTTTTGTATAACTTCTGTACGGATGTTTATGGGCGTCGGTAGTTATGTAAATGGCTCCGACTGCTTGTAGGTATATATGTCACCGTAAGATTGTAAAAACCGTAAGATTACAAAATAACTCGGAAAATTGTAAACTGTAAATTTTACAGTTTGCTCCGGGAACATTATAAACTAACGAAAAATAATGTGTTAAATTATAAATGATTTGTACAGTTCACAATTTTCCAATAGTTTACTATCTTCCTAGTTATTTTGTAATCTTACGGTTTTTACAATCTTACGGTGACATATATATTTATTATTCATATTAATTAAAAATCTTAACTCTAATGATTTTCAATAAAAGAGTATCTTTCATTACCAAATTGCATCTGTAAACCGCATCTGAATGTATAAAGACATATATATCATCTACACTCAACTAAACCTATTTCGTTAGCACTACTAAAACAGCAGTATAACAAGAAATCGCAAACAAAAAGCTCGCTCATATCCGATTTGCGTACCGTTGACAGCCATTATCCAACTCACAATACTGCTTAGATAACAAAGTTAGACAAAACTTGAGTCACCCGCATGTCACAACACAGCTTTAACTAAAATCATGTCGTTCTGTACGCTGTGACTCATACCGTCCAACTTCTGACCAACATAAGTGTATAGTCAAACAGGTGCGCCTCATCTTTTGTTTTGATAATGGCTTTGTATTTCTTTAGCTTGGACAGTTTCAATTGAGTTCTCACATTTAGTTCAATTATATCGCGAAGCGAATTCTACGTTGTCGCACTGTAATCGCAACGGGAGCCCCTTGGGTGTCCCATGGACACAACTGGGCCAACATATCTGCTAAATCCTATCTTGTATTTGTTCTCTTTTGGATAAGGTTGCTCTGAGATAGGTCTGCTGAAGCCCCCCCCCCCCTCGACGGATCTCCACCTTGTCGTGGTGAGGGGGCTTAGTAGCCGTGGCTTGGACAACCACGGTGAACTAAGAGGGATCCCGGGTGGGGACGCGTCGGGTGGGCTTCGCTGGGGCCCGCTCTGGATGCGTCCATGGAGGAGGGGTCGCGGGAGGAGAGGTGTCTCGGTGTGTCGTTCCCGTGCACCCTATCTCCCGCGACCAAACGGGGTCGCACCGTCTGATGCGTTGGCGGTGGGGCCGCAGAGAAAGAGGAGATGCGGTGTGTCGTTGCCGTCCTCCCTGTCCTCTGCGGCCGTTTAATTGGTTGGTCCGCCGCCCAGCGGATGGGACCAGCCAATGCCGGAGGTCCTCCACACGTCCCTCTGAATCAGCAGATGGCGGCGTGGATTTGGACGACCGGCGTGGTGTGCTCCGTTGAAGCATTGGGACCAGGGGTTAGGATGGGAACCTGACACCATTGCACGGTTCCAACATGAAGTTGGAACCGTGCAATGGGGCCGGACAATGCAATGTTCAAAGGCAGCCGGACAGTCGCTAAGGAGGAGGAGTCTGGCCTTTCCACCGAGGCCAGCGTATCGCTGGAGCCGCCCTGTTGCTTTCAGATCCGGGGCCCTCCAATTATAGCGGCTGAAGGCACCCGCAGGGGTTTAGTAGGTAGGGGCAACCCAGTTGTCCGATCCCGACACTGTACCCGGTTGAGCCACCTCGGCTCCTGGGTAGCGTGCGTAAACGCATTCCCCTGCGTTACCAAAAAAAAACAAGGTCTGCTGAAGGCAGGCAGGGGTTTAGTTGTTATTGCACTAAGCGTCGAGTTCGACAAAGGTCGAGGGGCTACCTGGGCTCCTACATTTCATACGTAAATGTATTCCTTTGTATCAACAAAATAGCGGTTTATATTAGCATGTGGTAGGTACATTGAAAAATGATGCTAATTTACACGTCTAGGTGACCGTACACCAGTAATATCGCTGACTCAAGTAGGCACAGCCCAAATTTACGTTTCCGAGAAATTCACCGACTTTTTCGTCGCCTTATAGCCTCGATGTTTTTTCCTGTGCAATATAAAAAAGGAACAACTATCAATTGTATGAATCGTGAGTTACGAGCAGAGTTTTATATAATAGCACCTTCAGTTGCTTGTGGATTTATTAATGTTCACACAACTTCTTCAATTTTCTTTCTCCAGATTCTAATACATTATTCAATAGATGAAGCATCATTTATTTGTACCAAATAGTCTACGGGTCATAATGCCCGTGTATTTTAAAAACAAGAACATGCCTACTGTGAATGTAAACATCAAATTACCAGACATATTCGTAATAATGAATATATTCTATTCCTAGTATTCAATGTGCAATAACAATAATTAATCTAATAACTTTACTTTATCGTATCTCACATTTTACTCTAATCTTGACTGATCATCTGCTGATGTAGGTCGCATCAGCTTCCTTACTGGTGGAGTCTGGAGCCCGGGCTCTTATGAGGAACTGGCCAGTCGTCGAGGGGGCATGTTGCTGACAGATCTGTGACATCCATATAGGTGGCCGATGAAGTACGTAAATTAATTGGTCACAAAATTGGATACGACTATACGTAGTGCGTATTTTTCAGGTCTTTTTCTTGGTCAGGATTTTTTTATAGTATAAGAGGGCGAAGCAGCAGTCGCAGCCTTATATTTGATGATTATTGACGCCCATAAATATCCACATACTTGTTATACAATGTGCAGTTGCTTGTCACAATGCGATGTTCGGATAAGAAACTATAATTTTCAAAGAAGCAACTAACATGAGAACAAAATGTGATGATGATGACGATAATATTAAAGTCACGAGCGACTGTAATTAAGAATAATAAGAATCTGCGATGTCTTGCAATTGTACGCGTAACCTTCAGACTGATCCATTCACTAGCCGCACGCAAAGTTCACGGCTTCTCCCTTTTTATATTTCTCGCTTAGACCATTATTTTACTTGGATTTAATCGAATCCACGTTTTGGGGTTGATTAATACAATGACAACAGTGAATAAGTGAGGGATTCGAATTAACATATTTTATCATAGGCACAGAAGAAATAATATTGTTTATAAAATATTACTTACAAAATTAAAATAAAATTGTTCAATCGTAATTAAATATAGCCCGTTTCTTCTTGATAATGCAACTTTCTATTAGTGAAAGAAGGATTGAATCTTTAAAGTTATTCAGAAATCATCATAGTAGTTTTAGAGCCTAACCGAAACACACAACCAAAAACAAACTTTCCTGTTTATATAACTGTTAGTAGATAAATAAAGACAGCTAGTTAACCAGGCTAAGAGTTATTGCTGTAACAATAATAAAAATATAATGTAGCCTATATTTTAAGTTCATTAAAGTAAATAACATACTGTGCGAAATTCATTAGAAAAATGGTCTATCACTTCCCGTGATTAGCCCCTACAGACATCGTGACACGAGATTTTTATATACAAGTTAAGATAAAGTAGAGGTGATTTCAGGACCGACAGCGTCCTAACTAATGTTCTTTTGATACAATTATTATGACACCGCACCTGGGGAAGATGGTAAAACTATCATAGCACCGAATTTATCCAGAAGACATGGGAAGTAGGATTTTCTCCTCTCCCAAGCCACTGCTAATGGTAAAAAAGACCAATGGTCCATTTCAGAGACACAATGAGAGGTTTTTAGGCTAGTGTGAGGCATTATTTTTGTGTGTGTAGAATAAAGTAGCCGACTAGGCTATTTGACCAGTTTTCAAAAACCATTTCAGATTGTTTATCTGGCGTACGCGCTTGTTACGTCATCGTCAATTTCACGTTGTTTCGAGTCACTTGACTCATGAATAAAAATACGTATTTTGGAATAAACTATTGAATATTTATAAAAAGTATTTCACTACATAATGGATTAAAAAATCATATAAATTAAATATTAAATTCAATAAGTTTTTATGACTTAGGTGTCGATTGGACAATTTAAACTTGCCAATTTTTGCCGAATCGACTCCTTTCAAATTTATTGAATTTACTAGGCGGCGATTCGGCAATATTTTATTTGAGTGTTCACACAGTGAAAAGTACGTCATGTTCACGGAACATAGATTATTATAATTAATAAGTATTTTGTATTATTTTTATCAAATTATTCTGACCGAAGTAATAGGAACGCATAATTTACAAGAAAGTGTACCTAAGATGCATAGTGTGATAACGTGCTACTCCTACTGATCTCTGCGCTCCTGGTACTGACTTGACTTAGGTGTCGATTGGACAATTTAAACTTGCCAATTTTTGCCGAATCTCCTTTCAAATTTATTGAATTTACTAGGCGGCGATTCGGCAATATTTTATTTGAGTGTTCACACAGTTTATTTCTAATACTGTAAAATATGCTATTGCATCAGTGTTTAGCATGACTACCGCGTTGCCCATCGTATTTGGCAGACTTGTATGTACCTTTGCTTTAGTATCTCCATGTATGTAATACTCAGTTTCAAAGGGATAGCAATTACATTTCTATAATGAGCTGTCGAACGCCGCTGTAGGTACGTTTAAGTAACAGTTAATTTCTAAAGTCACGGTCCGTTAGCCGGCGGCGCGTGTCCAATACGCTTCCTACATTACTGCGATAACTCGAATAGCATATTCTTAATGCCCGCCTATTACACTCTATATGGTGAAGAAAATACACTACAAGCTGCGCCTGCGGTTTCACCCGCGTAAAGGTTACATAGAGAAACAGGTTACCGGTACCGACAAAATCTCTTCGGGTCGGTACCGGTAATATTGCAATGTTATCGATAACATTGCAATGTTATCGTATCGGCAATATTGCAATTTTATGCGGATTATGTGGATGAGATATACTTTACGAACTTCACACTACAACATTCACAGCACTACCAAATTTTCATAAAAATCGATCGAGCCGTTTTCTATTTTGATAAAGTAGCCATTATCTGTACTCTAACCTGTAATATCATGAAAAGGTAAAGTTTTTAACTTTGTTTGTCTTAGGAAACTCGTACTTAGTAAAAGTAGTAGTGTAAGTAGCCGGGGGCCCATGGACGGAGGAGGAGGAAGGAGGGCAACGCATCCGTGTATAAGCTATGCGGATGTCTATGGGCATCGGTAGTCACGAGGATGGCGACTGCTCGTTTACCCCCTACGGTGCCTAAACTATTAAAAAAAAAATACATAGGCATTATAGGTATACAGTATCATATTTAACAAATTTTATTTTTGTAGCCCATTGAACTAGACATGAGTATGCTAGTAATAAGATATTTATCTTCTATAACCTCTTTAGGTTTGATAAACTCTCTTACTCACACTCTAATTGGAATCTACCTGCCCCTCCTGTTTGCTTCCGATTAAATTCATTGCAGATTCCAAGACAGTTTTAGCTTTCCTTTGGGTTTCGTTGAGATGATTTTATCAAAGGGTGATTGCCGCTGGCAGCAGCCGGGGAAGGTGGTGGGCCAAACCCGTTAAAAACATAAGCTCCTCACTTTTCTACTCTATTCACAATCAATATACGAAAGAGTAATTATCTATTCAATTCAATACAAAGGGGGCATGACCCCATGCTCACTAAGGATTGTTAATCTTGCTATATTTCGTTCAACCTACCATCAAGGTTAACAAAATAATGATGCCTCAAAGAGGGCTGCGTACCTATTGACGTTAACAATTATAAACATTTATTGGTAAAAAAAGAAAGTTATTTATTATAAGATTGTTTCGTTTGAATTCGAGGTTTAGCCTTTTTCTGGAAATCTTTATTTGGACTTATTTTCGAAATTTTGTTTCATATTCACAAGGTCCCCTTTGAGTTTTGACCCCACTTACAAAGGTCGCGTAAATCAGTCCATCTTTACCTAAAATCGTATTGGGATTAAGTATAAAAGTATAAATTTATAAATTCGAAATTCCGTACGGTAAGCTACTGCATCAATCCATTAATATTAAAAAGATCAGAATTCACAAGTGACATCATAATTTGGCTGTATGTGATCAACTATGTCCTATCCTATACGACTAAAGAGCCTTACATTTTTTAAAGTAGTAAAATTGTTTTGACATTGATCAATATCGGCACCTACACAGACAATGAAGCTGTCCGATAACCGATATCGTTGCAAAGAATGTGATAGGCAGAACATATTTCATACTAAGGCAGAAAATATTATTTGCCGTGATATAAATATCGGCGCCAATACCAATATCGGTATCGACCAATGTGAAAATGCTTAGTGCATTTTCACATTGGTCGATACCGATATTGGTATATTGGTGGCTCTAATTTTCCTTAGTTGGCTCATTCAAATGGCCTATGTAGCCTGTGCGAGGGGTTGACAAGTAAGTGACAGTTCAATACCTAACAACACAATTTTGCACGTACTCTCACATTTGGCACGAGTATGAGAGACGCCGCACTTTTGTACACACGTCAAAATAACTCCCATGCCCCGACAACGCAACAAGGTCGTTGTGTTGCCACCGGTGTACATACATTTTAATATATACTTCTCGTGACTTTGACGCGTTTGCCTTTTTAAATTATTAAAAACATTCAAAAATGGTTCGATAAAAAAAAAATCAGCGGACAGTCAGTCGAGGTGATGTAAGGTTAATACATGGATAAAGGTAATCTGCCGGGGTTCCAGGATGGGTACCTGACCCCACAAGGCCGAAATGAAGACCGGTCCTTTACTTGTGACCGGCCAGTCGCTGGAGTGCCCTGTTGCTGATAGATCCGGGGTACTCCAACATAGCGGCCGAAGGCTCTCGCAGTGGTTTTTAGTCGGTAGGGGCCCCGTGCCGAGTCCGACACACCCTTCCGGCTCACCCAGAGCCGGTTGGACGGTGCCTAAAAGCATTTTCCCTGCGTCAAAAAAAAAATGGATAAAGTTAATCTACGTTTATAAATTTTTTTTTTTTTTTTATGGTACAGGAGGGCAAACGAGCAGTTGTAGCCATTTTCATGACTACCGACGCCCATAGACATCTGCATAGACTACAGATGCGCTGTCCCCCTTTCTCCTCCCACCTCCGTGGACCACCGGCTACTTACACACCGCACGAAACGCGACAGCACAGCTGTCACTTCACGCCGGTCTCGTGTAAGCGAGAGGTACCTCCCCGGTCGTGCCGGCCCAATTCGGCTGCATGCAAGCATGCAGCGTGGCACTATCTCTTACTGGGGAGGAAATAAGGGAGTAAATGCCTACATTCGCTCGTTTGATCCTCTATTTTATTAAAACAACATTACACTTGTTTCTAAGACAGTCCTTTACACGGCGTAATAAACATACAATGTATATTTTGTTATCTGTTATCACCTATTTAAACACTTGTATTATGAGTATAACATAATCAATGTCATAACACTATTCAGAATAAGTCCTACTACAGATGAAGGAATAAGTCTTTACATCAATTGCTAAAATCCATTAAACTGTTTTGAATATTAGGTTACAAATAATTACATTACTTTCATCTAAAACACTACAATATATACTTATTCCATTAACAATTTGTCCTTGATTACAGAAAGCTGCTTCCCTTCGACTAAGCTGCGGGACCTTCAAATATCGAACAGGAAAAAGCTACATTATCTTGGAAATGTATTTGCCCTTAATTTTCATTGCCTTAGCGGTAATAAAATCCAACATGTCCTTCGTAACTGATATTCAAGGCGAGTCCACGACAGAAGACAAAGAAAAATGCGAAATACGTGATTGCTGTGGAAACTCCCACATTGAAAAAATTGTGCAATCCGCCCTGAATACTTCCATGGGTACGACAACCGGTTCTACTACATTCAAGATTATAACATTCTCAACACACTAAGTAAATATCCCTGATTTTATTACAATAAAGACTAGTACTTAGTAAGGGACTTTTGTCTCGATATATGGTCGCGCGACATGTACATGTCCCTCTAGTCTCTACATACTACACAGTAGCAAGACAGAAATATGGCAAAATGTCGCGGAACAGGTAAATAAAAAGGTCTGGAACTACATGTCACGAGACAGTCTGGGAAGATACGCAAATTGATGTTTCGCGACTTGTCTCGGTAGACAACGGTCCCCTTGTCGACACAAGGCTTAAAGAAGAAAACAGAGCTTTTGTAAGAGGTAATGTCCATGTTTCAGTGCAGTCAAATTACCACAGCCTGGCCTGCCTGTTTATCACGTAATTCCATCGTGCTGAGATGAAGGCGGACAATATAAGTATAAAACCTCTAATTGTGCAGACGTTGGCGAGCGTTGATAGTCACCCAGGCCTCTAATGGCATAAAAAAGGTAACACAGGAAAATCGGTAGTTGAAGAGAAATCTGCTAATTGCGCAAAATATACATTTAGTTATTACTCATTTGGTTGTACAATGTCGAGAAAAACAAAATGGTAAAGGGCTTAATCGGAAAAAATCTTATTAGCACACAATAAATAAAAAAAAAACAGCAACTTCGAACGCATTAGAATATAACCTTGACACAGACCTGAATTACGATTCCAAGAATATTATAATTGATCTAATCTGGGACACGTAACACAAACGAAATGTACGCCAGTACAATGTTATATACACAAGCTCATAAAACACGCTAATTATCCATATAATTTATGTAAGGTATCTGCGTAACTCCTTTTTTTATACACAAAGACCATGACAAAGTAGACAAATGCTTTGTTTGTTATGGCCAACACCTGTTACAGAGCGGCGATTTGTGCTTGTAAACTGTGTACTTAAGGAGCTTACGATCAACGACAAAGACTTATTGCTTTCGTCTTTTTATCGGTATATCGTGGTGAAAATAGAAACGTCATAATTAAAACGATTATTCAGTTTCGTTCTTTCGACAATATTTCATATACTAATACTAGTGCCGAACGTTCCAAGGTCCAACGTAGCATTCTTTCATTCTTATATAATTTCCGAAAATTTACGTACCGATAACGATCCTGATTATGGTGCCCCTAAATAATCCAAGACTACAAGTAAAGTTAAATATGAAATAAGCCGCGATGTATAAAATAATTTCTTTTTGTATAAGGTGCCATTTTCGTGAGGACAAATCCAGTGTGATCATAATTTTTTTTTAACGACAGCATAGTGGGCAAAGGAGCAGTCAGATTTGTGGTAAGTGGTGCGGAGATAGGTACAGTCCTTGATCTTCAGAGCCCACAGACATCCGCAAAACCTCGCGCTCAAGCATTAGGTATGCTTTCGATGACAAGGGCTTTCGCATGTCTTTCACCGGTACCTACTTGGCTGTTCTAGTAATGTAGCAAAATTTATAACTTCCTTAGTAAAATATGCAACGTAATTATAAAAATTATTGAAATATTCAGTGAATGAAAAAGAGTGCGTGAAGAAATTCCTTGGTATGTTTTATTACGTAGTTGTGATAAGCGTTTTTGTTTAATTCGCGGTGAATGCATTGGCGCTATGCCACCGGTGCTTATGTGGGATTCGCCGCTACACCGAACACCCTAGTAACACCGTAGGTGCCATCAGTCACTAATGCACATGTGCCTCGGATATGTCACCTACGTGGTACGTAATCCTTATCCGGAGCACCCCTGCGCTGGCCAGTCCCTCATTAGGGACCGAAATCTTGTAATAGTTTACGCCATTGTTAGATTTGCAGGCAAGCTGACAATCTTCCTTCTTTTGTTACCCATTTTACTGGAATCCACATAGTGGCAAGGTAACAGGTAAATTATAATACAGGAGAATTATAATAAAACAGAGGAAATTCAAAGGGCCGATATGACGTAAGTATGAACGTTATGAAACTATCCATAAAATATAATAAAGATTAGATAATACTAGAGAAAGTGAGATCACAAGTCTTTCTGTATAAATTACAATGGGTCCATAATTATTACATAACCACAAGTTTGATTAAAAATTGATTCTTGTTGACGCGAACATCATTAATTACTTAAATCAATCTAAATGTTAAAAAGCCTTAAAACTCTTTAAAGTATGTCATCTCCAAGGCCTAGACGAAAAACGTCATTATCGTGTAATCTCCAATATGCCTTCACTTACTCGCAGTGTGGCAGTGTGTTTCCGACTAAATTAGGAATAGCTAGTCACCTCTGAACAGACAAGTAAAGACACGTAGTCCATCTCTCTGTGTAAAGAATATACACACACATTATCCATTCATTTAAGAGCTAGGCTCTTGTCTGTGCAGCGATTGTCATCCTTTTCTTTGCTCCGCCAGGCTTTAATTCGCTTCATGCATAATATTCTTTTCTCAAAACAAAATTACAGCTATAGAGGTAACAACTTGGCCAATTAGATTGACAAACAAATAACGATTCTTGAGTCTTCACCAGTAATGGCTGAAAGAACATTACATTTTGACCCCAGCAATAATTAAACCCGACGCACCGACCATACGAATACGTTATTATAAACAAATCAGATGTTTAACGTTTCGATTATGATAAAACAGCATTGTCTTCGAACGATGTGCCACCGCGGCGTGAGGTCGGAACTGTGACCTCGCCTGAGCCCTTCAGCCCGACTGACCTTACCGTTTACGTCCAAACGTGTTTTTATTGATCTTTTCTGCTTGTCACCAGATTTTTTATATTTCAAAAGACTGCCCACATTTTTCGTGGTAATTTAATAAATGAATCGTCGCAACGGACGCTAGTTTTCAAATTTTCGTCCAAGCGTTTTTTATAGATCTTTTCTGCTTACACCAAACTTTTTTATATTTCAAAAGACTATTTACATTTTTCGTAGTACATACTTTGGATTTTGGATTCAATTTTGCGTTTTTTATTTATGAGTACATTCATTTCTAGTTTACCTTTAGAAACAACTTCTTGGACACGCAATTCATCTTAGGAACTTGTTCGAATAGTGAAAAGCGGCCGCGGGTATCAATCTCGGGTCGTGTCCGAACATTGTGGGAATTCAAAGTCCCACCCACATTTTGGTGTTTCACGAGCGTATGATTTACACAGTATTCGTGCGTCGTTAAACCAAACATGTTCGGATTTCGGAATTTGGAACTTTATATAAAGAGCCGAGAGCTGCGACAACCTGCTTTCTTGAAGAGAAGGCAATTGACTCGTATCACCAATTTAAGTACCATCAAAACTCACTGACTCCCATAATATCTAAAAATATGCGCACCTTTAACAGATATCCCAAGTGGATCACATAAATCACAAACCATATGAAACCCGACCACTGCAGAAATATCGTCCCTAAATACGAAGACAAAAAAGGTCATCATATTATTCAGGTCATGCAAAATCTTCCAGTATTAGATAATTCCAAAAAACCCCAGTCTTGAGCAACGATAGCAGGGTTAGGTTTAGCTGTAAATGCAACCATCACACATGCCTAATAATTAAAACCTGAAATCTCTCTTACTGTGAGAATGCCTAGTCCCACCTAAATCATCAGCTCATTTGACACACGTATACATCATAGACCCTTTAAACATCATTAAAATCAACACCGTCTGATTCTCGTCAAGGCGTGCATCGCCTAAGGAAATAAGTTGTAACAACACAACATTACCTAACCAAATCAGATAAGAATAATTGCTCGAGGCACTTAATTCCAGATTTTATTGGAGGTTAACAAGACGATCGTAAAACGAAAGAATTTACGACACAGGGGAACTGTAGATGTACCATTTCCTCTTCTCTAGTTTTCACAACTTTACACAGGGAAGACAATGAAAGAAATGAGAGAAAATAAATAAACGTTTATTCTGCAAAGGTCCATACATATAGTAAAACAAATAACAATCAATGTTTAATCAAAGAAAGCGTTGCCAATTGGTCCCAAGCTCGGCATTTGCTGAAAAAACTGGAGTAGATATTGCAAGAAATAATAACAGATACCATTCATAAATCTTAATGTACCTATATAAATCACATGTCCGCGATGGCCACCGAAACTACAGAACCGAATTTGATAAAATTTTGCATACGTGTGTAATTTGGTCACACATAAAAGATAGACTATATTTTATATCGATTGTCGCAATATTATTATTGTCATAGCAACGCGTGGCAAAGTTAGTCTTATTAATGTCATAAATGCGAAAGTTTGTATATGTTTGTTTGTTTGTTACTCCTTCACGCAGAAACTGCTGAACCGATGTTCATGAAATTTGCCACTCACATAGAGGGTAACTTGGAATAACACATAAGATAGAATATATTTTTATCTCGAAAAAATGTTCCTATGGGATGCCATTGGATGATTTTCCACGGGATCTAAATTTACGCGGGTGAAACCGCGGAGCGCAGCAGTTTGACATTATTAGATACACAGAAAATTTCAGACGCGTTGCCCTCGTTGATCCTATTTGATATTTTTACCAATAGGCTAATAACGAACCATACATAAGCCATAATAATTGTATATCCGTCATTTTACGCCAGTGTTATGTTAACAAAGCCTTTGCAGACGTCGAGTTTTGTATGCATTCAAATTGAACCAGAGTGTGGCCGAGTCGAGCTGTTTCCTCAACTAGGTTATCGCGTCTATTGCAAAATCATTTTATTTTCGGTGCAGATAAAAGTAAAATTTACAGGTGTGTTAAATGGAACGAGTCTCGAGGAGGATGGAGATAAACAAGTTTTTTTAAACTATCATCGCCTTGCGGTTTCACCCACGTAATACTCAGTACCCCTGCATACTCTGCGCCTAGTATAGTAGCGTGGTAGTATATTGCATAATATATCTTTCTCAGGTAAATATAATATCTACCAACGAAAAAATTTACCAACTAGGAGCAGTAAATTCCCAAGATCAAACACATTCACACAAGTTCTTTAACTTTGTAATTTTGTATAAGTAATAATATAAAATAAGTATAGACTAACGATATGCCCCGGTTTCGTACAAAAGCGGGGTCGAATTTTTAATTTTAGGGAATAAAATTGAGTATATATCCCTCATATAATTTCCTCTATCGTTCAGTGAAAGTTCGATCTAAATAGCTGGAGTTCTATTTAAATAGATGTGATAAAAAGATGGAACCTGTTACATCTGTTGCACGCGGAAATTTTAAAACTAGTTATTTAGGTATATAGTAACTTAAGAAGTGCACACTACACTTGAAAATCTTTAGTTACCTAGACACTGTTACACAGACGGACGCTTGAGTTTCATTTATACGCAGAGATTCACATCTAGACAGCCCAGAGTTTATCTGGCTTGAATACATCTTTTAAACACGACATGTCGTTCAGGCTTTACAGGTTATGTCGTCCGTCTGGTTTCACAGACTTGTTTGGAGAACAGCGGTACATGCAGATACAATGATTCATGTTTTTTTTTTTTATGATATAGGAGGGCAAACGAGCAGCCGGAGCCATTTTCATGACTACCGACGCCCACAAACATCCGCATAGAGGCTATACAGATGCGCTGCCTTCCTTTCTCCTCCCACCCCCATGGGCCACCGGCTACTTACACACCGCACGAAACGCGACAGCACAGCTGTCACTTTACGCCAGTCTCGTGTAAGCGAGAGGTACCTCCCCGGTCGTGCCGGCCCAATTCGACTGCATGCAAGCATGCAGTGTGGCACTACCTCTTACCTCATTATACAATTATGATACTCGTTGCTGAGTACCGCCTTTACAATTGCCCGCTTTTCCTCTCTTATGCGCCACCGGAAACTCATAAATAGCAACAAACGGAACAGAGTATCTTTACGACAGAATCGTATAAGCAAAATGAACCTTACCGACCTAATTTCATCATGGCAGCAACTACCACTTATTGAAAATGTGGGCAAAAGGTAAGTAACGTTAAAATTTTTCACACGATTATACGGTACGGTATTTAAGGTCCACTTTAAAAAAATGCGAAGATCTCTTTAAAGTGGCCCTTAAATATCGTGTCTTAAGGACATACTCAAAATTTTTTTACGTATTCCAATCTAACCATATAATAAATGACACACGCGAGAACAAATTAACATAAAAAGAACTAAAATTTATATTCCCAGTGTGATTAACATCCATGGTGATATTTAATAGCCATAAATAACACCAAAACACTTCATTATGATGGCATTTCTTTGGTTGACCTACATAAACTCCCAAATATTAAATACATACTGTAGGCGGAGGAATGTGGCAAGATTACTTGGCTGATCTGCCTACAGAATGAGATTAGGATTTGAAATAAGGTCCACGACGGATGTAAGGCCAATAACAGATGGAAAATAATCCACTAAATTATAATAACAATATAATGGTCGATGTTAGTCAGTTATAATGAAGAAAGTTATTTAATTTGCAGAATGTTCCATACATCATAAGTTCTTAACATTATATGTAAGCCCGGTAAAAATATCATATTTTTTGGCCGTATTTGCTAATTTGGCGTTGACGTACGTATAATATCTACAAACGTATCAGACAAGGTTAATGAATGCAGTCTATAACACGAGCAGAAAAGTATATAAAAATGTATTGTTTACATTTATAATTTATATAATCTATAAATATATAATTAAAAATTAGTGAGATACATCTATAGTATACGCACACTAAAAAAATTTAACAAGTTTTTGTTCTGTTTTTCACAATTGTATAATTATTTAATCTCACTAGGTAGTTGAGTTATCGTATCGTATCGTTAAAAGGAGGTTACCATCGTTTAACTAGAAACTTTAAGTCAATAAACGAACTACAATATATTTGTTAAAAATGTAAAACTTAAACTAATCTTAGACATGAAGTTCTAAGTTGCAGCAAATTCATTAAAACGAAAAAACTCATAATCATCTCATTGTTCTATCATTAATCAAAAGGGCTTCCTTATGCCGTCCGTCCGTCTAACGACAGATGAAAGTGAGGCTCCATTTGATAAACAGCATCAGTACAATTTAACAAGCAGACAAACCACCAAAGACACGCTTTCCCCGCTATCCGCGGCCCCGCTCGTTTGATAAGTGGCCTAAAGGGCTCCCCCCTCCGCCCTACCCCCCTGACCTACTTCCCGCCCTCGCCCTAGCGATCTTTGTGCACGCCATCGCTACTTGCACAACACCGCTATCAGTCGAATGATTACGATTCAAGTACATATTGTGTACGTACAACACAATACCTTTGATATCAGAATGTTATGTAAATATATATAGTTTTAGGATTAGGCTGTGACAAAGGAAAGACACCGCAGCATAAAGATATGATCTATCCTTCTATCTACTGTGACCTAACCTTCATTATTCTTTCTTATCAGCTCTTATCTCATACCCCTATTTAACATTCATACCAACCGCGGTTAAAGCGATATCGAAATTAAAACAAAGGGTCCAGTTTTCGAACTGTAAGCGATATGAATTAAAACATTTACTGTTTAAAGTTAATATGAACCATGAGGTTTTAGTGGGTACTCGGTTTATCCGGGAGTCCCACACATATCCACCGGACCTCAATTTGGTCCGGAGGCAGTATGTAAATGCACTTCCCCGCGAAAAAAAAACCATAGACAGTAGCCGATCCGGTTTTGAATACAAAGCCAATATAAATTGTAAAATTGAATTTTCTAGGTGTACCTATACCCTGACGTCTTTCGATCAACTTAGACTATCCTGACCATAGATATCAGACACAATCCCTCTTTAGACCTCTCTGATTCGAACTTACAAAAAGCCACAGAATCATCATTAGCTTACACACTACCGACAGATTATCATTGTGCCTCTGCTAGACCTAGATTTTTTCAATGAAAACCAGGACGCACAATGAAATCGTTAAGGTCCAATCCAGCGATAAGTTATCCTATCGCCTATACTCATAGACATTTTATCCAGATGCCGGTCAAAGACATTTTGCATAGTAATCGTGTGCGTAAGTTACGTAGAATATACGTATAAACGTATAAATATGTAATATTTACTTTCTTTTAATCGCAGCGCCGAAGATTGTACAGTTTTAATTGGTCTTGGTTTAACGATCACACTGGAACGGTTTAAACTTTAACTGTTGCAATAACAACCATTGTTTCATGTAAAGGCGATACATCGGATTACTTATAATTTTATCATTCACAAGATTCTTCCAGTGATGAATCTCAGCGACAGTGTGAACTTTTTTTTATAGTATAAGAGGCAAACGAACAGCCTCCTCCCACGAACGATACGTGGAGGAACTCACAGACCTCACAAAACGCGACTGCATAGTCACCCTGCTGCGGTATCATATGTGCGAGAGGTACACCTGCTCTAAACTCAGTAACCACCTGGTAGAACCTCTTACAAGCCTCCTACATAATCTGATATATCTTTGCCTCCTCGGTCCTCCCACAATAAAAAGAACCAACGGTCAGACATTAAAAACTGGTATTTTGGGTCGAAACAGCGAAGAATTAACCGCTGATGAGTTATAAACAAACCACCACGGCTGTTCGGTAGTTGTTTACAAACTGTACCGCGAGAGTTGTGAGAGCGAAGTTCGAGTTACGTAATACACGCGCGTGATCGCTACCTAGAGTTGTTTCAATATTAAACCTGTTGATGATGTCTACTGTGATACGTAGTGCCATGCTGCATAGCTGCCGAAATAGACTGGCATGACCGGGAAGGCTAACGTTTACAAGATCCCGTCGCGAAGTGACGGTACCATATCGGTATTATGCCGATGTCATGATGGTATGATGTACGAAATTCTTAGGGGTTTGTGAATTTTGCGTCATGTTGGAGGGGGGACGGTAAAAAGGTAAGACCTCTGCATAACATTTTGTAGATATTTATGGACGTCTTCAAAGTTCAAACTGTCGCTAATTTTACCCTTATACTACAAAAATCTTTACCAGATTCGCACACCCTCCTCGGATACCAGCCAGTATTACGCAGTGCGTAAATGCATTTTCCCGGGAAACCTAATAAAATAGGACTATCGAAAGCTAGACTAGACTGACAAGAGACCTGTCGCTGGAGTGGCCCTGTTGCTTGTAGATCCGGGGCTCTCCAATTATAGCGGCTGAAGGCACCCGCAGGGTCTTACTCGGTAAGGGTTGCCGAGCCCGACACTGTACCCGGTTGAGCCACTCGGGCTCCTGGGTAGTAAAAAAAAAGACTGACAAGAGACGGTCGTTTCTGCAGGTAAAATACATTTACGTGCCCCCCGACCAACCGTGTGAATTGGAGGAGGCAGTTCGACTCACCCCCTTCCAAAACGAGAGCGTGGACAATGAACGTCTGTGAAAGATAAGTTATTCAATGGAAGATACCTTCGTTTGCCACCAAGATTTAACAATACTGACGATGAACGATAAACAACGTCTGCAAGAAACAGCTTGTCGGATTCTTAAGGATCTTTAAGAATCTCACAAATGAAAGAAACTAAAGGGGGTAGATTTATTGCCCACTTTCTCTCTCACACTTAGAGAGTACTTGAGCCACGCCAATCCAATATAATTACAACTAGAGTTGCCGCGAATAATGGTTATAGCGAATAGTCGAATACCGATTAATCGCCATTCACTTTGGCGAATAGTCGAATAACTCGACATTTTTATTCGACATTAAAATTTTAAACACATTCAAAATATTTCTAATTTCTTCTAAGGTTGTTAGAAAAGAAAACAATAAAGTTAAAGAAATCTGTTTCACGTTAAACATACCTACATAATTACATATACGTAGTAAATTTAATTTTCCATTTTTAAATGCTGGCAAGTGGCAACCCTTTTCTTGTACATACTTTACGGGGAATACCCCGTTTTATATCACCCAGCGTTTATTATTGTAGATCCGTAGAGCTGCGCTCAGAGAAGGTATTAGGCTTTCTTTAGATGACGAAAATGATGATTCGGATCCAGAAACGGCATCCAAAGGCAATGATAGTGAGCATGTTGATTCGGAAACTCATAAACTATTTTGGGCATGTTTTGAAGAATCATCTATAGAGCAACCTACTGAAGAGCAACCTAATAATGCCACGGCTGAAGAAATCGCCCACTACATCGCATTACCAAAGGCTGACAGAAAAATAAACCCACAGGAATGGTGGGCTTTGAGTGCCAATAAGAATAGATTTCCTATTTTAAGTAAGCTTGCTAAACGATACTTAATCACACCAGCAAGCACTGTTTATTCAGAAAGACTATTTTCCGAGGCAGGTTTAATTCACGAGGAAAAACGAAACTGACTTGCTCCCGAACGTGCAGAAAAAAATGTTTTTTTGCACCACAATCTGCCTCTGTTGGATTTTAAATATTAATTAAAAAGCCTAACTAATTTAATTTCATGAATATGATAGGCACAGGCACATATTACAGATAATAATTGATATTGTGTATTGTTTTATTAGGGAAAATAATAAAAAAATGATTATTTTAATTCATTCGTTTTTTTGTTTGTTAAAAGTTTATTTTAGACGACTATTCGCCGAATGCCGAATAATACTAGCTGTTATTCGGTATTCGAAGAATATCAAAATAAAAACCGGCCAAGTGCGAGTCCGACTCGCACACCGAGGGTTCCGTAGGAACGGGAGGTATGAGCAAAAGTAATAGACGTTGAGAAAATTACACTTCCCTGCGGCAAGTTGA
>LUGF01035603.1:69756-86204 GCA_001625245.1 Calycopis cecrops
TTATAAACCCGTAAAGTCATTTGAACCTGTACGGGAACTTTTATTTTAACATGATATTGTAAAATACAATTGATATATAGTATTGCCGTTCAAAAGAAACCGTTCTAAAAAAAATTACGGAGAATTGTAAAAACTGAAATTTTGCAAATTATTGTAAAAGTTTAAATATCATAGATTAATGAAATATAATAGTTTACTACATTTTATTCCTTGTTTTAAATAGTATTAACATAGATAAATTAGGAAAAAATTATGCCGTACATTTTTGTGCAGACCATGTTTTTAGGCTGGCGAAAGCCACGCTACAATTTTAATGGTACTGCTTTAATGGTACTTATGGCCATCTGATACAATACGGCATTAACTTATTTTTGAAGAGAACAATAATTGATAATATGATAAAATCACTATGTCGTCTAATTGAACTGAAACGGTGTGTATAATATGTCCAAGAATTGAAACTGTCAATCCCAATATCATCAGTTTTATATACTTTTTGTTTAATATATACTTCAAACATTATTCATACATACATATAATTGATTTGTTTCATTGTAGCGATGTGAATAAATAATACAATCATTTTTTAGAAAAATTCGATATATTTAATGACGATAATAAAAATATGGTTTTTCTTTCAATTATTCAGTATCGGAATCAGTTACTGAGTTGTTATCGGAGTTTTTCTTCATCGACGTCCGAATTATCTTCTCTATTATTTTCTGAAACATAAATATGTCTTTGTAAAAATCAAAGTCTTACGTACAAATTAAAGATTTATGTATATATTTATTGACCAATGACGTTATCATCTTCGCCTGATTCCTCATCCGGTTTCGTTATGTCACAGACTTTTTGGGGGCATTCCTCGCCGTGAAACCAATCGAAATCGTACCGACCGTCATTAAGAACCCATCCATAGTTTATTGGAAACAAGGTCGACGGTACTTGTTTGTAGGCATTACACCAAATCTGTGCTATGTAGGTACTTCACTTCAGATGTTGCTCCAACTCCCGGAAACAAGGGGGAAACGACGTTGCTTCCAATTTCATATCTGTCTTTTTGAAAGCTTCATTACTACTTTTCGGCGTATAAATCCTTTCAAATATGATACACCTTGCTTCGTTGACTGTTTTTCTTGCTTTCACGTTGTATAATTCTTCCTTTATATATAATTTCTTTGAACCAATGAAATTGTACGGCACATGAAAAAGTATTATCTATGTATAAAATACTTTCAAAATAAATTTATTTCATGTTGTGTCAAATCACCCCCTGGACTACGGGAAGAGAGGGGATTGCAACTCTCGATTTTTTCCCCTTTTCGCATGATTTTTGTACGGCGTTGCGTAATAATGGATTAAAAGCAGTATTAAAATAGTATGACACAGATGCCGTACAAAATCAAATGACCAAATTTACCCCGGCAATTGTCGGAAAATAAAAAAAAAATTCCGACTTTGTGGCGCACCATTTTTGTACGGCACTGTGCGTTTTCTTATTATTTTTAATGGATCTATTGGTGGTAAGAATGCCGTACAAAAATATATGACCAAAATGTACTCACTCTACCTGTACTTTCGAATTCTCGTCTGCAGTCAGTTGGACAGCTTACAAGTGACGGCATAGTGCTGAATCTTATTATTTTATGCTCTTCTATCGTTCTAGATAGGTCCCCTGGTGGTTCAAATGACCCATCAATTTTTCAACATGGGCCTGTAGTCTAATAATCGTGTAACGGACATGTTAATGATTTATTACTTGTTTGTATTACCACACGCTTTTCTATCGGGTTGGAGTTGGACCATTACCAATGTAAAATATAATACTTTTAAAGAAAATGACTGGTCTATGTTTGGACGGATGATTAAATATTATTATACTGTTATTTAATTTATAGATTTTGTAATAATATAGAAGATTCTCACGAGGTTATAATCAATAATGTATTTAGTAAATAGCGAGTATACATATATGAGATTTAAAAATATATTACGATTTACGTTGCATAGATTCTTTAAACGAGTGTATAGGCTAAGGTATTATTTTTTTATTTTTTTTTATTTTTTTTATTGTTTTTTTATTGTAGTCAGATATGAAATATACTTTTGATTTTCTTAGATATATGTAATGTAGGTATGTATGTAGTATCAAAGAGTTTTTTTCGACTAGTTTATCACTTGCATTAATAAGAGTTTTTTTATGTTTTAAATATTCATTGTGCGAAAAGTTTCAAAGTGATTGATGAAAAGACATAATATGACAAATCAGTTTTTTTTATAACCTCTAGACATATGTTTTAAACGGATAATTTTAGATATACCTATCTAATTAATCTACATTATAAATCCCTAATAGTTATTTTTTTTTAATACAACACATTACGAAACCAACGTAGGTATTAAAGTTAAATATGTGACCTTGTAAATATATTGTCAAAATAAATATTAAAGCAAATAGAAAACATCCGAACTTAATTTAAATTTTCCTAAGCGTTATTAAATTTAAAAAAATATATCTTTTTTATCTATGGAAACATACTGAAGACAATCCGTTAATCCGCATGAAGGATACTACTTATCATGCCATTCATTCAAAAACTACAAGATACAATAATTTTATAGGAAACTTCTACTCAGTATATTATCTCTAATTTATTCTCAATATTATAAACTGCAAACCTGTTATAGATACTGGTTCTTTCAAAAGTGACCCAATATACATTTATAGGTGGTTGGTGTCTGGCGTATCTTGTCTTGGTGGGAGACATGGAACGCTAGATGGATTCGGTCTATTTATATACCACTTAACGGGTGATCTCTCTACACGTTGACCTATTAGAATATCTTAAATATAATCAGCTTAGCAGCTGAGAGGAATAAGATATTCTTGCGGACGTGTGATTAAAATCGCCTTAGGTAGGTCTGTATGTATTCTCTTTGGTAAAACTAATGACAAAATAACTATCATTGGCTGGCACATAAAATAAGAGAAGCTAGTGTCATATTTCTCGTCCTAGTATTAAATTTAGACAACAAACGGGTAGAAATTAAATAATCAGTGATAGAGAATTACATGTTACCTAGATTCAAGGTTACTACTATCAATATTAGGTACTATTACTTGTTACTAATATCAATATTAGGTACTATTACTTGTTACTAATATCAATATTAGGTACTATTACTTGTTACTACTATCAATATTAGGTACTATTACTTGTTACTAATATCAATATTAGGTACTATTACTTGTTACAAATATCAATATTATTACACTAAATTTACAAGTTCTACTGAAGCTTTTAGTTGACGCGACAGACTAGAAGCGTGATCCTTTATTGTGTATCTAAGACGCGTTGAGAGGAAATTGTAAATTGTAATATGATAGCAATAGTTCAAGTCTATATTCGCTCGCGCCTCGTGTGTCCGATATCTTGCCCATGGGCCTGAGTATAAAAAGAATGTTAGCCAATAGGAAACGTCGTGACACGTGGCCTTTTTTAGCATATACCTTTCAGAAAATTGATTGGATTTAGCCTATTAAGGCTAAATCCAATCAATTTTTGGTTTACTACATACATTAAACTTGCAGTAAATTAAGGAACTTTATACATGCCATTATGGATTTATTATGCAATCATTATAATCATTTTGATTACTTTATTGGCTCTAGTTCGGACGATAGTAGACTAAAGGCGAAAGCAGGTATATATCGACTTCTGGAAAAGCCATCCGTACAAGTTAAACCTATCCAGAATATTGTCCTCTTTATAGTATAAGAGGGCAAACGAGCAATCAGACCAATCATAGAGGTTATACACAGATGCGTCGCCCTACTTCCTCCTCTCCCCCTCCGTGGTTCACCGGCTACTACACGAAACGTGTCTAGCAGGTTTGACCTATGTGAATGGTTCATAAGAATTACATTATCTGCATCGTAAACATCGACCTAAGGACATTTACCCGCCAAAAAGCAGTCTCAGAGTGCGAAAGACGAAAAAAAAACTACCGGTTTTATAGTAGCCATTATCTGGTATAGTAATAAAAACTTCTTACAAACAATGATAATGGTTGAAACTTCCGATCCTTATTTCGCGGTAAAATTCCTGAGAGATAAATTTTATACACACCGAATCTGCGATTATTTCGCTAGTTTTATTTGTTACAAAACTCACCGAATAAGAAACGATGCAGCTAAATTATTATAACAAACAAGCCGACTTCGTTTGCGTAGGATTCTACTAAAATCAAAGTGAAAAGTATAATTGCAGAATTTCCCGTAGAGATAAGCGATTTTCCCGAGGCAGTGTTCTAGATCCATAGTCCAGTAGTTTCGGAGATTAGCCTGGACAAACAGACAGACGGACAAAAAAATTAAAAAACATTGAAATGTGTTCTAAAACTATTTTAATATTTTTTTTTATTACCTTTTATTTCGTAAACATATTCAATGTAGGTACAGACACACGGATTTTACTGTGTTATTATATGTATAGATGTCTTTTTTGTTATATTTTATTCCTAGTTCGACTTAAGATGGAAAAGAAAAGTACTTTTTAGTGACTTTTTGTTAACGGACGAAATATGTCTCAAACATGATATCGTCGATTCTTAATATCAGAAGTAAAGTGCTGTTGTAACTATACTATGTAGCCATTACAAAAAAAACTCAACAAAGTATGTAATTAATAAATTTGCATTAAATTGGCAAACAAAATACCCCACTACCTAAAATTTCGAACTTAATTAATTCTTAACCATATACAAGCTTTTAATAATACTACTAATAATACACGTTTCAAATTTATTAACACTGCGAAATGACATAAGACTGGAAAACTACACTAAATATATTACAGTGAATAATATTTAAGGGGTAAACAATCTGTAATAGCTTTAAAGGTTAATAACAAGATGTCAATGCCTTTATCTCAATTGATATAAATCTTGTTTAAAAAAAAAAACAACTAAAACGAGTCTCATCTTTTTTCCACAGGACTTTGGGCAGGTCCGGCGAGTCGAGCCGTTCCGACGCAGCGGCCGGTGCATCGAACGAAGAGTTGAAGACCGAGAGGGGTCACTGAACCCGGTCATGTGCATTTTGTTTGTACGCTTATAACTAATCCCGATATATCTACGTATAAATACGCGGGACAGGTGCCAATATCGACGTGACTGGACGTTCACGCGTTTTATGTGGTCTGAGCGAATAAAATAGCCAATACTTTAAATGCGATAATTTGAGAGTTTTATAATGAATTCCTGAGTATTTTACTAGAATCTCTCATAACGCACATATTTAAGTCCATTTGATGAAGTTACATTAATGAATTTGAGGATTTTTGAAGGTCTTGAAACGTAAATACCGTGACTTTATACATTAGGTGATTTTATATTATTATTTCGGTATTTACGTTGAAGCCAGGTAGGTACCTACTTACCTGTATTAAAAATGTAATTTATTTGCCTTTTGCATCAGACATAATATTTAAAACAGAATGAAAATGCGGGTTTACATCTTATCGTTATTATTCCGTATCTCTTGGTTAGAGATCCTTTGTATGTTTATTCTCCTTTCACGCACCTATATTAATGTAAAAATACTTTTTAACCCAAAAACTGGTTCTCTTGAGATTATATTATATGTACATCTTTTACACGGGAAACCGCGGGGCACAGCTAGTGGCCATATTATCATCACCCAGATCAAGTCAAAGTACGTTTACACACAGCGTAGTATATAATTTACCATCATTTTGGCGATTAGCAGCTCGCATATATAAATTATGTTAAGTGTGTAACAGGTTTTCCAATTCGGTAATTACGTTCTTGGATATCGTACGTTTTTTTGTTAAAGATATAACATTCTCAAATTATCATCAATAGTCTAGCCGCCGCTTTATTTTATAAATTAAAACGGGTACCTCTGCGGTCACCTGTGGGCTGTGGGTAAGTGAAAACTGAAACCCCTATACCGCAGACAACCCACTTGTCTTTACCAAGCCTAGCTTTCCGGTGGAACAATCAACTTGTATATAATCAGTTATTCAATTGAAAAGTATTGGACAGACTATAGGCTGTGCTAGGCTGGTGTAAATCGCGTTTAATAGAGATCAGTGGCTAGGGTTGCCAACTTGAATTTACGAATTATATGCGGGAAAATAATGATTTTAAATCGTGACAAGTGTTAAAACAGCGAGTAGAATCTCGAGTAGAATCTCGCTGTTTTAACACTTGTCACGATTTAAAATCATTATTTTCCCGCATATAATTCGTAAATTCAAGTGATGGGCGATTGATGCAAAAAATTGGAATTTTATGATTAATATTCGATATTAGTCGTGACTCGTGTAGTCGTGGGAATAGCGTGAATAAGCTTTTTTTTAGGTCGCGCGGTAGACTACAGTAAACTGTACAACATACAATCAAATGTTATTCGATATTTCTCGTGAAATAGCCTAAATAACTTTTTTTAGGCAGCGTTGACCAAATATTGTAATGAGTAAAATAGGTAAGAACATTTAGATAAGAACATTTTAAATTAGGAACTTTTCGCTGTGATTTTTGCGTCGTCTATCATTTGGTCGGCCGGCTAGCGGTGATGCTCCAAAAGCGAGAACAACCGTTGGCGAGTCTACCAGTAGCCCAATGGAAAGAAGGGGCAAAGAAACGCGTCTGAGTAATATCTCTTTGTACAGAAGTTTATGGTCGGTTTGCCTAGTGTTATAAATAGTGTTTCATATGAAGAGGAGCTAGTGTAAAACTCATCACAAATGTCCCACTTTATTCATTGCTAAATTACGTTATAAATGCGACGTAGATGTACCCTATTATTTATAGATCATTATTACATTTCACAAAAACATCGGCCCACTGCATAAATATTATTGCATAAATGCGTAATCTGTATAACATTAGTGATTACTGTTACCCTGGCCTCCACAGGCGACTCTCTTTCCACACCTCTATCAAGTGTCAGACTCACAGCGCGAGCGCATACATCTGTATAACATACAGATCAAAAATAGATACGTTATTTTGATTTACAGTTTACAACAAGCTGTGTCCCATGGGTAAAATATTTGTATCACAATGATCTAAATTATTTTAATACAGACGAAGGTTGCATACGAAATTGAGTTTATATCAACTAGGTACTAAAAAGATGACAAATTTACTTTTGCGAGCTTGTCCAATCACTTTGTACAAGAAGAACTACAAATATAAGTTTGTAGTTAGATTTACTGTGATATAATAAACAGGTAATAACACATTATCAAAGTTCGCTTTTTCCTTTCTTGCAAATTTAATTATTCTAGGACTCACATAAATTAAAGTACCTTTTGCGTTTTCTTATCAGACTTTATGGGTTCCATTTTACTTTTGAGGTAAAATATAAAAATTGAGTGGAATTACATTTTACTTTTGTATAAAGTAAGTTCATCTACAAGAATTTTCAAAGATGGCCCCGGTTTAAAATAGAACAACAGTACTTACTCATTCATAAACGTAAATAATATTATACTATATGTTATAAAAAAAATTGGGAATGTTCTGGATAAAATAGGGTATAGGTATCTGATCTATGATTTTGTAACTTAACCAAATTAAAAAGATGATAAGAAAGTAACGTTTAAAGTTTTTTTATGGGTAGCCCTAACGGCGAAAATACAAATTTAAAACAAATCTTAATAGTAGCCCATTTTTTGTGCCGCCGCAAACCTTTCAAAGGCACAGCCTCGCATGGTCATAATTTATTTGTATTAGTCTGAGACACCAGTTTTATGACATATATAATAAAGTTTTGGTTGGAAATAATAATTACTTTTTCGAACACACCGCATCGTAAAACCTAACCGCTGAATTCAAATCTCAATTTCACTTCACCTACCAAAGTACCTAACATCTAGGTGGCTATACGATTGTTGTAGCAAAATGGAATGCGCGCGTTCTTTCAAAACCTGAATTCATAATCACGTAAACGAGTCTATAATCACTTTTATGACTTCATAAAGATTGAAAATAGTTAGAAAAATACTTAAATCTAAAAGTAATATTTGAATAAAAAGCTTTTTGAGATTTTATCAGATATTCTCAAAATATTAGACATAGATAACAGAAAGTGTTTATTGGCAAATCATGACTGAAACATATTATTTTCTTGGTTAAAATCTAATACAAAATTATTAGTTTACCTGTAGTTCCTTATTCTTGTTATCTTTTAGCGATGCTGCTCTGATAACACCAGCTTTCCATCCCCATTCAGAAACTTTATTCACGTTTATTTTCGCAACACCACTCACTGAGAGAAATCTTTTGCCAACTAAATCTTCGCGATATCTAAATGCCATAACGAACACAATCACATTATTCACGGTAAAAAAACTACACAAACGTTAGGAAACACTAAACTCAAACGCATAACACACTGCACTATACGTCGAGCAGGGGAAAACTAGGTGGAAATCGAAATACAAACGACAGCTATCAATTGTAAGTATACGCCAGATTTTAAAATGTACTGTTCTTAGCACCTAGTAAGGACAAATAAGTTCTTTTTAAAATAGTTGGATTGTAACGAGTGACTACTAAAATCCTACAAAATGAAAATGACCGAACAATAGGCGTTGCGCTTTAATACTAACTTACTTTATAACTTTACACTATAATCAGTTAATATTTCTTCTACTCGACAAAAGATGGCGCATTTCGCAAAACATTAGATTCTGAATTTTTATATTTTTTACAATTTTAGACAATAAATAAATTAACAATTTTAGATCACTTGAAATATTTTTACATTTGTAATTCAGAAAATATATTTCAATCTTTAAATGATTTAATTTAAATAAATAATTGAGTGTATCATTTTTATTAATCATACTTTACTCCTTTAAATATTTCTTATTTCATATTATATTTTGATACAGGCATTTATTAAAGTAATTTCAAATAAAAACAAGTTATTTATTAAATTTAGTTCTTTAAAAAAGTGAAAAATAATTTTTGAACGTTATTTAATGGTTATATTGATTATTGACGTCACGTGATCAAAACATAAGTATATTTCAATATGGCGGTTCAGACTTACTACTGAGTGGTTGTGTTTTGTCATGTTTACTTTTGTTATAATTATAAACTAGATTTTTCTTATGTGATTATTAATATGATATCATCGATAATATCCCGATTGGTCATGTAAGTATTTTATTAATTATTTGCATTTGTTTTTTGCTGTATTTCTGCGCATATTTAATATACATGAATTAATGACATCGTTATTTTCAATCTACTATGTCTCTTTGTTTAAATACTTACGGTTATTTTTAAAATATAATGATTACCAACTTAGTTTTGATAAAAAATAGGTAAATTAAAAATTATATTTTGTTTCTAACGTCAATTATTTTGACGTAAGGTAATCTAAAAAATAGACAAGATTCGGAGTTTAGGGTCCCTTTAAATTATTCGTTTCAACATTACAATTTAAATCACTTTAATCACAAAAAAATCATTTGAACGGAGCACTCTGACAAAGAAAGAGAAGACCTTTTAATTTTAACCCCAACATATTTTGACAGAAAGAAAAAATTGTATCAAAACAAATTTGTATCTTATCTTTAAACTATATTACTTACACCTTAATACTAGTGACATACATAATTGAAACAAAGCTTTAGGTAAAATTATCGATATACATAATATGTACTTCAATTCAGGTTTTCTTAATGTGTCGGTTTTCCATATTGCACAACAAATACGACAGTAACAATATATAATGAAAAATGTAAGTACTATGTAGTACTAGTAAAAAACGGAGTAGCATGATTTGTAGTATTTATACTATTAAAAAGGTTTATAGTGATTGCATTATGTGCAATGTAATCAGTTCATTTGTGCTTAAACCATATTTTGTTTACTGCGGTCACAAAGTACTATTTTTTGATGGGTTCCATAAAATAGGAATAATAGGAAACCATAATCCTATTATCTGGTTTTCCTGTCCTTTGTCAAGTCCCTTTACCGCAGTATATTTGGAAGTATCAAGCTGAAATTAATGTCAAATACTGAGCTCTGCAATCTGTTATATTATAGAAAATAAAAGGGTCTGCTGCTGTAAAGGTCTTTATTGAACATTTCCTGATTTATTTTATTTGATGTGTTGTTAATTTCTTCTAAAGAAATATGAAAATTGGTACATAAACCAGCCTTTTCTGAGGTTCTGTGTATCCCCATCAGTAAACCGTTTAAGGTCCTCGAATAATATTGTTGCTGTCGGCTACTCCATTTGTCACATAGTTGTATCTGTTGAACCATAATACATTTCTTATTCTACATTGTTAGTGCCTCAATGCTGAGGATTGTGACCACATGCTCTTCCATCGTTGGCTATTCAGAGTGGTATGGCATGTGCTGTGTATAGATTGAAACCTGAAGTTTTAAGAGTAGGTGTTACTGCTGGGTGCGAGTGCTTATGTCAATTTAAGTTTGGCAACTAATATAATTTCATACTCATATCTACCTTTGGTACAAACCTCCATGTGCAAGACCGACTCTCATTTGACCAGGTCTTTTCATAATAGTTCAACCCAGTTAGATAATACAAATTGATATTGCATACAGATGCTATTTTAGTACTTCAATACAAAATCTCTTTTTTGGCATTTGGTCAAAAGTTGTGACATTCATTTCATTCAAGGTAAAATTTAACAAGTTGTTAAGAATTGTTTGGAAAACATTTATTCAATTATTTGGCAAGTTTTGTAAGGCCAATATCAAAAATGTAAAGCATTTCTTGTTTATGATTTATATGCAATTTTACACTATTAAAATGTTTCATTTCTTATTCAAA
Source organism: Calycopis cecrops (assembly GCA_001625245.1). Classification (NCBI taxonomy): domain Eukaryota; kingdom Metazoa; phylum Arthropoda; class Insecta; order Lepidoptera; family Lycaenidae; genus Calycopis; species Calycopis cecrops. Next base: position 80,612 of record LUGF01035603.1, read on the forward strand.
GTTCTATGTTAGTATGTAAGGCTTACTATTAATTTTTAGAAGAGTGGTCCCTCCAGTTCTCGATAATGTATTTCAATCTCTTGCTTATGATTTATGATAAAGTGGCTATGGTTGTGAGCAACAGCTTATGATTGAATTGCCGCACCTTTTGAGGGAGGTAAATTCCAGCAGTGGACACATTCTGGCTGCTGCATAATGTGTCTACATGCACCTAAAAGGTTGGAGCAGTAGAAGATGAATTTGTTTTTTTTTTGACAGTGACTCTGTCACTTTACGCCGGTATTATGTGAGCGAGAGGTACTTACCCGGTCGTGCCGGTTCAATTCCGTTGCATATGAGGATGTAGTGTCATGTACCATGCATGGCACTACCTCCTCCTATTCAGCGTGGCACTACCTCTTCCTCATTCCTGAATTTATTTGAAAGGAAATTATGTTAATAAATGTTTATTTAATATCATGTGAGGTTAAAGCATAAATTTAAATTGGCAGATTTTTTTTTATAAACTACTTTAGAAGTCACAAATTAACAGCAAAAGTTAGAGATGACTCATAATTATGAACCACATTAAAAACATGTACTCATACTGCTAACTAGCATCTATTATGTTAAACAGTCTTATCAAAATACATGCTATAATATTGTTTAAATAATACAATGATAATTATTATAATTCAAACATACATTATTCCCGCAAATATGTTGGAAATTGCAATGTATATTTCAGGTTTAGGAATAAACAACAACAACAACACATCTTCATCCGAGTTTTGTATTGGAACATCTAATGGCAGAGAGACTAATGTGCCACATGTCACAATGGTTATATATTTATCTTGCTTCCTGCATTTACTATTCTTTTCATATATTTTATTTAGAAATGAAGTACATCAAATTACTGCATTTATAGAAAAAATAATGCTGACCCTTTTTTACTGTTGGCCCTAGTCTAGATCGCAATATTATTGCAATTGGCGTAACTGTCCGTCGGACCAACGAACTTGCCAATAAATGGGTCATGTTGGGTGTAAAAAATATGATTTATTCAATCTCAACAAAATAATACAATTAAAGTTAGAAACTTAACATCTTTATAATATTAGTTTATATAAGATTTCACATTTAAATTGTAGCTGGTCTTATGTGTACCAAATGAATCTTTTTTGTATGTTGTTTAATGTGTTAGCAACTGGCTATGTGTTTAAATCATAGCTGGCAATGATCCAAGTGTGTTTGAAATGGGACGACTATCTATCCTAAAGTTTGGCAGGCTTGCTGTGTGCACATGTGTTTTGCTCTTATTTTCACCTTTACACATCTTTTTGTCGAACCAGTCTTTGTACCCTGAAATATTTATAAGTTATAATAAAAAATACAGTGTAACATTAATTGTGTGCCAATTAAGTGCATATATCTGAAGATTTTAGTGGAATAGTGGGCAAGATTGCTATATGCAACAAAAGGATCATCAGAGTTCCAGAATTTCGCAGTGGGGTGCCCTATTGCACTGCCGGGTGTTATTTTCGTTCGAGTGAGACGCTGGGCTGGCCTGGGGTGCAGTGTCGGCTTTAGTTAGTGACGAGCGCGGATCGTGCGTGCCGCCTTTAGAACACTAGTGTAGTGCATTGACACCTAACTGTTATGTGAATCATTTATTGTCAAACGTCCATACCGTAATTAAAGTCTGTCTCGGCTCTGTATCCGAGGTTGTATACCTTGACTCAGAGATTATAATGTTCATATTGAGACCACTTGTCTTTCCATTTTAGGCGTAACCTCGTCGGTTATGACTGTACCTTTACCTAGTTTTACTCGTGACGTATTGAGTACGGCATAATGTCTTCGCGTACGAAAATCGAAATAAGAATAACAATATATTACGAAGACCATGTTGTGGTCGTTTATATATGAATTAATATTACGTACGGTTTGATTCTCTAATATTTTGTTAATCATGTTTGAATATGATACATACTTGTAATAATTTTATGATTATTTTTGGTGTTACCATCATTCGTAAGTAGGTAAATCACAAATAATTAAAATGTAGTCTGTGTAAAGGAATTCTCTTGGAGTTAGTCATATTTATGTGTCTGAAATGTTCTTTATTTTTAGTTTCAAAGTGCAGTCTTTGTTATTTAAAATATGCATGTTACGTGGTTAAATACAAGATGCGCATATTAATTAATAGTTATTACATACTGGTTAAATTACAAAAAGGTATAATTTTGTTTATTTACGTATAAAATTATTAATATGACATAAAATCACAAAATAGATTTTTCTTTATATTTTATGTTAACAAATACATAACAGCTATTCTACAATGTAGTCTATTTTTTATTTTTTCACTGGCAGATTGACTTTATTTCCATTTTTACGTTCTGTAAACAATGGTACAATATTGTGTAATACAAAGTTGATATAAAACTATATTTTTATAGAACGAACGTATGAGGCGGAAGTTATAACAGGGTTATATAAATTTCTATTGTTTTGTTTTTAATATATATTTTGACATAAAATGATTTTCTTTAATTCCTAGTCCTAGTACACAGATATTTGACACTAGAATGTGCTGATACTTACTATTTAGATTTTCTTGACCGTTACTTTCTTAAAATGAGCAATTTTTTGACTCTTCCTATCCTCAAAACGTGTACTCGAAAGCTGTCTATACTAATGTTATAAAGATTTTTTGTTTGTTTGTATTGAATAGGCTCCGAAACTACTAGACCTATTTAAACTTAACCTTATTTTTGTTTTGTCTTTATTATTTTAAAAGGGGTTTTTATCAATATGGATACGTCCTCCCCATCGTACTATATTATTATGAAGCAACAATATAATATTATTCAACAATTATCCTAAATAGTAATTATAAAAGAGTGTCATCAATTCATTAATTTACCATTTCAGTTTTTGGTTGGGCTAAAATACCATGTACTAGCCCAACATTAAGGACATTTAAACCAAATTCCTCAATTAATCTCTTTGACTTTCGTACTAATAGAACTATTCTTATCAGGAAGTAAAATGAACTATAATTTAAATAAATTTAAATTTGTAATAAACAAATGAACAATTTTAAATTTTGACGCCCAACGAAATCACGGGTCGGCTGGTTTTAAATAAATGCCTTTGTCGTGAGTAAGCTCGAAAATCGATCATCTTTCCTTTCATGTCCATAGGCCACGGATAGATAATAGGAAAGATAAAGACCATACACGCAATATGTCAAATGCATGGTAGTGTGTGTAAAGTTTTATTTATTAAATTAAAGTACTCTTACACGTAAACTATAAGTGTGCCAAATTTCATAGTCCTCCTTTCGCGCAATTTTCGTAAAAATGTTCCTTAAGTTTTTGCTTCACGTATTAATATATAGATATAAAACTCAAAGATGACTGACATAAACCACTGGACGGATCGGGCTGAAATTTGACATCATGGTAGATGTTATGACGTAGGCATACGCTAAGAAAGGATTTTTAGAAATTCAACCCCTAAGAGGGTGAAATAGGGTGTTGAAGTTTAGATGGATTTCTTAGAAATTAAACGCGGGTGAAACTGCGGTTCACCTCTGGTTATGTATAACAATGTAGGCTTTAGGTTCTCCATAGTCATAGTAAAATCTATCTATGATCTATCATGAGAATATTATCGTTTAGAGCTATTTTAATGAGGCCGGCATGCACTGATGAGCTTGATGATGATTAATCAAAGTTTACAGTCGGTAAAGGTATGATTCACCGTCTTGGCGTTTTCGATGCCTGTTTACATCCACTTTGGGAATAACACGCTCCTTACAAACATCCACATAATAAATATTAATTAATTGTAAATTTTGCTGATTTGTTTGTTTTCTGCCGTGATGTTTTGTCGATGAAAAACAGACCCCACGGATGAGTTTTGTCGTTATTCATCTCATCTTGGCTAGAGTTGGTATGGTTTTAAGTGAACAAGAACTATCAATCGTACGATCAACAACCGGCCCAATTATAAATGTAACGAGCTGGCTGCATGTTTTATGCAAATTAATTTTATGCTTCAAAGAACAAATCGATCTTATGATCGTTACGTCGGCTAGGCCTTTACAAAATATCGGCTAGGCCTTTAAAAATATAGGCAAACGAGCAGACTTCTCATTACGAACGACACCAATAGATATCCGCATAATTATTGTGCACTTCCTCCTCTCCCTCTTCCAATAGGCCATTGGAAACTCACAATTCATATGAAACAAAGAACAGACGCCTCCCCGGTCGTTCCGGCCTTTTAGAAGATTTAGATGGCCCAAGTGAAATTTAGTTTACGGATTATCCACTATTTCCAATATCCTATCTATCGATAGATATTCCTACTGATTGTGCAATTTTTATGCAAAAAATGCCAAAATTCTGTCGCCGGGACCCAAATACGTCTACAGATAGGATATTGGAAACGGCCTTCAAACGTAGATAGGCAGCTACCCCAATACCGTTGGGCGCTGATACCTGCATATAAATCTAGTTTACTCTGCATCGAATGTTGCACATTACAAGGTGATGCGACGTCACAACTAAGTGGAACAAAGCATTACCAGTACTATTAGATTAACGGTAAATTTAATCCAGTGCTACTGCGTATTACCGATGCACTGAAGTCGATTCTTTTGTAGTTAGCCAATTATATGCATTCGCCAGTTTTGCAGCCCTGAATAATAGCAGCTTTGACTTGGGGATTTTGCTATTCTACTTATAATCTTTGGGATATCTCGGTTGGCAGTGCATCTATGAATTGTGTTGTCCATGGGCGTTGGTGTTTTACCATTAGGTGACTCAAAGGCTTGTTTGTTACGAAAACGTGTAAAAGGTTCCACAACTGGGATGATCGGATAAACTGATGTACGAAGAAAAGTCTGCATCAAGTGAGTGTCTGGATTTTGGATGGTTAAAAGCTATGCTGTTTCCACTGAGTGAGGCGAGAATTTCGTTAAAAAAAATAAAGAGACGACTTATGATCGTCGACAGTCACCATTTCCGATGGTGAATTGAGGGAAGCATCCTTTAAATGTCAGTAATTTTTCTTCTTCGCTAGTGAAAAATATTCAATGTCATGAAGTAAACGTAGGAAATATAGGTCATGAAAGGTCACTGGGTTAACGGGACGATGGTTTAACGCCGCTTGACAGAAAGGCACTCTGAATACTAGATAGAAGATTTTACTTATAAGAATTGGGCGAATTGGGCCGGCACGACCGGGGAGGTACCTCTCGCTTACACGAGACCGGCGTGAAGTGACAGCTGTGCTGTCGCGTTTCGTGCGGTATGTAAGTAGCCGGTGGCCCATGGAGTTGGGAGGAGAAAGGGGGGCAGCGCATCTGTATAGTCTATATGCCGATGTCTATGGGCGTCGGTAGTCATGAAAATGGCTACAACTGCTCGTTTACCCCCCTATACCATAAAAAAAAAAAAAAACTTATAAGAAACAAAACTGCATTTTTGCGCACTTGGATGGTCTGTTGTTAAAACCATCATGGCGGCGTTAGCTGACGATGAAAACAATTCATGACTAGCTACTCACTTTTCGGGATAAAAACTATCATATGTGT
>LUGF01035603.1:94709-113940 GCA_001625245.1 Calycopis cecrops
TTGTTGTTCCGAGATTATTAGGTAAATAATTTCTTATAATAACAATGCGGGTTACTATTGTTAGGTTTGAATATGATTACCCTCATAACAGTAACTCCTAGTAAGGGGTAGCATGTACCTATGCGTGTAAGAATTGGGTCGGCACGATCGGTGAGCTACCTCTCGCTTACACAATACCAGCGTAAAGTGACAGTTGGGATGTCGCGTTTCGTGCGGTGTGTAAGCAACCGATGGCCCATGGAGGAGGAGGAAGGAGGACGCGTAGATGTTATACGCATCCGTATAATATCCTCCTAGTCGATTTCGGCTTCGGCGGCCGTCTCTATATAGACGAGCCAGATGCGCAGGATATATTATAGTGCACAAGTGTGCGCGCAGACACAAGTGCACTCTCTATTCCCTCACTCTCATATTCCGATGGGACGGCAATCCGACACGACCGGCGAGAAATCAGGCGCAGGACCGACGGCTTAACGTGCTCTCCGAGGCACGGGATCGCATCCGTATAACATATTCGACGACCAGGCTGGCGCAGTGGTACAGGGCTCGGATAAGTGGAGCATGTTGCGCCAGGGGTCGCGGGTTCGAATCCCGCCTTGGTCATGGATGTTTATCTATGTATTATGTATTTCTATAATAAAAATCTTAAATATATAAATTTTTTTAAATTTAATAAACATATTAAATATATTCCGTTGTCTAGTACCCGTAACACAAGTCCTTACGGTACTTAGCACGGGGCTAGGATAACGTGGTGTGTAAAGTCCACAGATATTTATTATTATTATTTTATTTATCTATACGGATGTCTATGGATGGCGGTAGTCATGAAAATTGCTGCAACTGCTAGTTTGCCCCCCCCCCCTATACATTAAAAAAAATGGAAAAGAAATTCCGGTTACAATATTTCGATTAGCTACACTTGTGATATCGTCTACGCGGTTTTATAACTGTTGCCTTTTACGACTGGGCGTAAGTTTTCTTATTTGTGTTAGTAATTACGGGAAACCTTATCAAGAATTGTGCAATGCACTACAAATAGAATTAGTCATTTAACAACAACGCATTAAGGAGTTTTGACCTGAGTGCCCTCTTGATAGAGCGATCGACTCTGTTTCATATTCATTACATTACTGGCAGGTGTGGATCCAAGTTTATAAAATTAAAAATAGGTTATAATTGGCAGAAAACTAGGAAGTTTTTGAAGTAAAACTTCTTTACGCGCGCTCGACTTGGGTAAGTGACGAATGCGTGACGAGAGCGTTACGAAAAGTGTGATCGTGCGTTGCGAACGGAAGTTCAGAGGGAGATCTGTCAGTGAAGACAGAAAGAGAAAGCGAGAGTTACGCTTCTTATATTACTGCAGGAGTAATAAAGAACAGTGCGTACGCATATTTTCTATCTCTCTCCATTTCATAGGTAGTTATATTTCATGTATGAAGTTTTACTTCAGTCGTGTGCTCTAAAGCACAAACAATTTTTCGTGGGTTTAAGGTTATTACAAAGTGTTTTATATTTTTGTGACAGTACTGCCTACTGCTTTAAATACGGCTTTATCTACGAGCAGAAAGTAATTTAAACGTTTTTATCAAGATTTTTTGTTGATTTTTAAAATAATAATAATATTGTCCTAGCCGATAGTCTATATAGACGTGCCATCTGCGCAGGACATGTTATAGTGCACAAGTGTGCGCGCAAACACAAGTGCACTCTTTATTCCCTCATTCTCATATTCCGATGGGACGGCAATCCGACACGACCGGTGATAAATCAGGCGCAGGACCGACGGCTTAACGTGCTCTCCGAGGCATGGGGGTGTAACACCGCCAACTCCCTGACTCCGGACTGTTATTAGAAATTGAATAATCCCAATAACAATTTTCGGTTCGACCAGGGACTCGAACCCGGGACCTCACGTCTGTGGTTGAACGCGCTTACCACTAGACCACGAGGCAGTATTTAAAATAGACATCAGGTTGATGATAATAGTCTACAAACGAGAGTACGTCTAAGATAACAATGCTCGATTGTTTAGAGTGCTACCTTCAGACAGACACTTGCATCTGTGCAGTCTCGTTTATTTTTAAATCTAGCTACACACACGCCAATTGTAAAGACGTGCGTTTGAGGCCGTGGATTACAGTTACAATGTATTTTTTTTTACGTTTGGACATCGGCTACGCGCATTCGTTTATGTAATTAAAAATGCTTATTATTATTTTTTACTAGCTTCGCCCCGCGGTTTGACATGCGTAAATTTCGATCCCTTAGAATATAGAAAATCATCCCATGGCATCCCATAGGAACATTTTTTGGGGATAAAAATATCCTATGTGCTAATCCAAGTTTCCCTCTATGTGTGTGCCAAATTTCATGAAAATCCCTTCAGCGAATTTTGCGTGAAGGAGTAACACACAAATAAACAAACAAACACAAACTTTCGCATTTATAATATTAGTAGGGTATGTTTATTACAATACCTATACCTATTGCTACTAAGTATATTCTTCGTTCAATTGTCAAAATCACCAACTTTAGTCTGGTGGAAATCTAGGTTTAGGAATTCAAAAAGAATATTGTGTCAGATATTTGAATGAAATATTTGTTAAGGGCTTCAACGCGAGCGAAGCCGAGGGGAAAGCTAGTTTAATATAACATAAACAATAAATGACAATAACTATATACAACAATAAATATATATTGATTTAGTCTGAAATTAGATTGTTAAACGCCTAATCTAGATCGATACTGTATCACAGATTCATGATATCGTGTTCGATTCGCGGTACCGCTTATATCGGATGACGAATTTGGTCAAAACCAACTGAGTGTGGAGAGAATGGTCACGCCAACACTCCGTTTATGTTCTAATTACGCTACTTGAAATATGATCTGCCGTTTATTCTCCGTGAGCGTATCTGCATACACACACACACAGTTCCCTAATGGGATACGTAGATAGAACATTGTGTTTAAATACGAGTTAGAGAATTGTCGGAACAACAGCGCCAATTTAGGGTTGTCTGTGTGATAATTAACCTTGAAGCTTAACCATTGATTGTGGTAAGCCATAATTGACTCCGATAAATAAAACGTATCCTTGTACTAGTCCTTTTTTTGATAAGTTTTAGTAAGATTACAGTGCTGCAGAATTAGTCCGGCGCAGTTGGAGAGGCCCCTCACGATAGCGTCGCAAAGTGATAGCTATCATGTCGCATAGCGAGGGGACTGTAAGAATCCGATGGCCTCTTGTAGGAGATAAGGGCTATGTATAAAAGTATTACCTCTATGCGGATGTATATGGACTCCGATTGGCAACAAAAGACCCGTTTGCCCAAGCTCGACTTGGCAATAATGTGCGAAACGCGAAAAATTCTATCGTCGAGCCGAAATCGAATAGCCACCTACATATTTTTGCAAATATGTATACACTATCGTTCTCGCAATCGCAAATGCCTCCAATTACGGTCTAGAAAGTTCTTAGTTATAAATCCTACCTACCTGGTTACCTAAATATTTTTTTATGTATTAAAAGATAGTTAATACAAGAAATGTAAGAGGCACTGTTGAACATTGTATATCATTGTAGAGTTATAGAGGTCGTAAATACCGAGATTTCAGTACTAGCTACTACTACTAAAAACGGAAAAGTTGGAGTCTATCTCGCAAACTGATAGTTCCCTACCAAGACGTATGAGTTGAATTTGGAAGCACTCAATCTAGAAAATGACTACAAATACGGATCTTTTACTTTTCTCAAATTTCATGATTCTGGGTCATTGGGGATTACCCTCTGGGTACTTGTAGACAGACGCACAAAGTAATCCTATTAATATTGCATTTTCCTTTTGAGTTAAAAAAAACTCTGAAAAGGAGTTGTTTGCGTACATTATTTTACGAGAGTTCCATAACTCTATCGTATTATTATATTTAAAAAGCAAACTAAAGTGTATTCCTATTTTGGTTAAATGTAGAGTTACATGTATAATGGTTGAAACTCTCAACGTATATTTATATCACACAGCACAAAAGCGCTTTGTGCAATTTAAATTGGAGACGATAAACGCTATACTGTCAGGTCGCTTATTGTTCATCACTCGTTGAATTGGTTGATTCCTCTTTTTTCATATGCATCGTGCGTTTCATTCTATTTGTAGGAGCTTGTACCACTTTAGGGCAATGGTCTCTTTCTTTACCTCTTTTGACTTCATAAATAGGTATTCTGTATTTTAGACGTTTAATTTGGGCAGATTCAAATTTGTAGGTTATTAGGAGAATATTTAAGAAAATGCGATTGGCAGGAGATCGGTCGCCCTGTTGTTTATTGCAGCCTATGTCCAGAGGTAGATCTATAAAAACTGATGATGATACAGGTTTACTAATTAGATACTCCACATATTTCTTTAGACAAGGAACATAGATCTTGTCGTTATATTCCTTAATTCAGATCTATATTTTCAAAGAGATGACATTCATCAAGGTCATACATGATTTATCTATCTCAACAGACGAGCATGGAAGAGAGTAGCATTCATTGAAATGGTAAATTTTCTACAGTGTACTGTTGAAGACCATATTTATAATAAACCGTAATGTTAATTTTATATGGCCATTAATAATAGCTGGTATTTAATTTATACACAATATTTTCATATTCGTTTTCATGAGTCGAGAAAAAGTGACCCTTGAAGGACGGGTCAAGATCGAGAGCTAAACCTTTTCGAGGTTGGTCAATAACTTCTGAAGTCTGAAACTCATTTAAGCTCGTCAATCTTACAACAACTTCGTCCTGTTTTCTTGGATCAGACATTTCCTTCTACTTTTTCGTTTTATTTATTTTAATGTTCCGCTCCTTGGTTCTGCCGCTTTGGTTATGGGCGCATAATTTAAATCAAAATAGAACCGGATGATATAATTATGTGAGAGATGCTTTATCAACGTCATGCCTTTATTCAACGACCAAATACATTAAGTATTAAAAATATAGCACTTGTCGAAATCAAAGTAGAGAATGCATTTACCTAAAAGAATAATGACCGAAATCTAAGCTTCTATTTTAGTAATCACAATGGTTTCCAATAAAATTGTTAAATTATTGGGAACTACTTAAAGCAATTAAATATTAGTGAGGTTACACATAGTCACTGATTTGTTTAAAATACTTCTTTGAGTTGGAGCACGCAATTATGCCGAGAACAATCTCATGCTCAGTCTCAATAAAACTGTAACAGTGCTAGCATCTAACAAACGCGCTCCGGACACTATTTAAAATACAGTGTATGGAAATAATAATGTGTTACACATGGAGACAGGTTACGCTCGTAACCGTGACGACGGCCGTTTACCGACATTGACTCTAGGATTGACCAGTGTGCGGCACATCGTCAACAAGCTCGAAGCGCAGTACGCTGCCGTCAAAACTGACGCCCTCGAGACCGAAATCGTCAAATACGATCCAAATATAGACGAAAACAGCGATTATGAACTCCCTTTCGACACGAAAAGGAATATTCTGAATAAGCTCGCGGATTATCTGTGTTTTGGCATTTTCAAATGTATTCCCAGAGTTACGCTCGGTAACTTTGGAGCACTTTCTGTGGCCGCTGGATTGTTGGCGCCGAGGATGATATCTTACTTGGTTATATATCCATTTTGCAGATTGAAACATCTAATGTGCGTTAAAATATATAATAAAATACCACAACAACTGAAAAACATAACCAGTCTCAACATATTTAAAAGTAAATTTAAAAAATATTTGTCTAAAAACTGTTATTATAATTTAAAAGATTTATTATAATTTAAAAGATTTTTTAAAATAAAAATTATAATTTAAAAGACCAACTAAAGTGAGACAGAACTTTTGTTGTTGGTAATAATTGTTCTAATTGTTGCCTGAATATTAATTAAAGCCAAAGCGTGTTTAGTTCTAAGCTGTTGTGATATATAAATTCAAACTTAGTATTAGAATTAAACATAGTTTTAGTTGGTAAGTAAATCTATTTTAGTATAAACAGTCTTCGCTATTAATTCAGAAGTTATAAGAAATTGGTAGTCTTCTTTTAATATAAGGAGTAGACGAGTGGTTAAAGCTTTTTGATGACTGCCGATGCACAGCAACCGCATAATTCTTATGCAGACGCGCTGCACTCCTCGCACACAAGCCGGCACGAAACGTAACAGAATAGCCGGCACTTCCCCTCACAGCAGCAGCAAGCGGCATCTCACTCCTACAAACACCACTATAGCCCAGAGCCAGATACATCAACGTCATAAACCAAGTCCCACGAGGTGGCGACTTACGCATACATCAAGAGCTATCGCATATCAGGCTGTCAAACGTTTTATATTGCTGTACGCCAGCGCTATTTAATAAAGTTAATAGCTTGCCTCAATCAGTGCTCCCATTAGGCGTCCGAGCCACTGCATTCCACCTCCATTGGTGTACTCAAATTATCCGGTCCTTTGCTATATCATACAATGGGCCGTTTATTGCTATGGCGATATATATCACACGTTTTTTTCTTTTTTTCCGAAATCACGCGTTGATCCGACTCTGGCGACAACTCACAGTGACTACTACCGTCGTAATGATAAAAGTATTCGCCTCAGAATTGTATTTATAGAATGAAATTTATTCTGATGCAATAGTTTAGTAAACATTGATGCTGTCGGTGGAGTAGGTCGGTCGTGCCGGCCCAATTCGGCTGCATGCAAGCATGCAGTGTGGCACTACCTCATACAGAAGTTAATAATATAGTTTTGTTATTTGACAAGGGTACGATGAACGTCTGGCATAGTGATAGCATAACTCAGTTAAGCAGAGCATGTTGTGTCGCCAGGCATCGCGGGAACAAATCCTGAATAAGTAATCGTGACGGCTGCTGACCTACAGACGAGTCGGGGCAAAAAAGCCGACCTTGGAGCAGGTCCGAAGACAGGCGCCAGGCTATTACGATGATATATGTTCTTTATAAAGATCGCTAGTCATTTTGTGATATATTAAGTACAAATGATTTAATGTGATATACTAATGAGGTGAGGAGGAAAACTTTAATAGCTTCTGAATTAAAGACGGCCAAAGAAAATGGTAACAAACCGGTTATGCAGCCATCTTTAGGCCTATCTGATGGATGTAAATGTAATGAATGAATGTAATGTAATGTAATGAGAATTGGCAGTCCTTTGTTAAATTAAGGCCCTATCACGCCATGCTTAATTGCCATTTTGCATGTTTCATTCTATATTAAATAAACCTTTTTGTAGCAATTCGCTTAATCGAGATTTTGACGATCTTCTACTAAGTTTACGGAGACTGTTAAGAGGTCAAGCTTGTTTAGTAGTCCGTTAATATTTTGATGGATTATATTTAAATTATGAGTCACGAAAATTATAGTTACTGCCCTGATAAACACTAAGTTGCTCTTGATTAAAGTCATGGTTGTTTTGTTCACTAGCACGCATATCTAGTCTCTTCTTCTGCAAGTTTCGATTGCGTGAAAATATGAAGATAAAAAATTTTAAAATACTTCACTAGCCATTTACACTTACAAAAAGGTGGTATGTGCAAACAAAATTTTATAAAATACTACTTTCAAGACTTACGTTGTATTAAAAACGCCTTTATTTCTTCATCTAGTTTCATTCCACATTTCATCAAAATCGATTTAAAAATTTACTAGTAAAAGCGTTCAGGGCCCCATTTTCTTAATTTACTTCTACTTCTTCTTTTGTTAATTTAGTTATTGTGTAAAATAAAATGGTTGCCAAATTAAAATTAAAAAAAAAGTAGTTTTATCGTAATGAATGAGACTCGTAAAAGCTTAGGGAATCCGAGATTCTATCGTGTATTGCACATTAGTCATGAAAATATTCGCTCTGTATAAAAAATAAACTTAACTTTTAGATATTGTGATGTGTTGTGATGGATATGTTAGAAGGTAAAAAAATTGTTTCAGCTTTATGCTTGGAATTCAGGAAAATTTAATATGTATGTCAATATTATTGCCAAAGAAATAATATGCAATACATAATGCAATATGCATAGATATAAGTTTCGGATTCTCACTGTTTTAAGAAAACAACAACAAAAACAGAAGAATGGATTTTTAATGTAGATATCTTTTTATGAAAACAATACAAGATGTTCAAGTTTGTGTAACTAATTATATAGTCCTGGAGTGTGCTCTAGCGATTTTCGTTTACAAATTGAAGAAAAATATGTATATTACAAAAGATTCCTATTATTTTTATGGGATTTTCTCAAAAATGTGATTAATGCTTGATGTAATGTAAATATTGACTTATCATATAAATAACAACATGAGTTCCACGGCCAATACATCAGTTTCTTCAAACTCTAATCGGTGTTTATTGCGGACAAACAACATGTCAAGTAACATGTTAATATGTTTCAAGATTACTCAAACTACTACAAACTTATACAATTTATACCTGAGACTGCCTGTTTTGTAGTCCACAGTATATCATAGTGAATCTGTTTTTCCAACCGTACTTACTTCATTAAACTAGGAAGCGATGTTTTTGTTATCGACCATCTTGTTCAACGATTGAATTAACGTTAAAATTACCAGTTTTAGTTAACAAAATATAAGGATGAAGATATAAGGAAGTCAGGAAGAAAGAGCTCATTCTAGCTGGCTTACCCCAACATGGAATTTTACTGTGGCGTATAGTTCGACTTTTGAGTCTGGCTGTCAATTGACGGGAACAGGGAAAAGCTCCACTGACTGACACCTGTCAGAGCCGAACATCAAACCTCTGTAAAGGGCCCGTGCACGAAACATAGAGGCAGCACTTTCGGCGAATGTAACGCGCCCTAGTGATAATTGTAGGAATTAAGTGCAACAAAACACAATGACAATGACATGTTGACATAATGTCATATCATACGTATTACGAAGTGCCAGTTTGTGAATTTACTACTTTTTCGAAAACCTATAGGGTGCTTCCCGTTGAGCTAGAATTCTGAAATTTGTCAAGAAGTAAGACCTTACAGTATACATATAGGAATAAATCTAAAAATTGGTAAATAAAATTTATATCACTAGAAAAATCATTACCAACTTATGCATGTAGTTCGTTTCATACTAAATGTATGCAAGCACCCGCATATATAAGTTTGTCGCAGGGAAGTGTAATTTTCTCAACGTCTGTTACTTTTGCTCATACCTCCCGTTTCTACGGAACCCTCGGTGTGCGAGTCTGACTCGCACTTGGCCGGTTTTTTTTAATATTCTAACAAAATAATGTCAAAACAAGCTGCGCCCCGCGGTTTCAACGTTGGATGGCATCCCGCAGAAACATTTTTTCGGGAAAAAACTATCCTATGTGATAAATGATAATCCATGTTACTATCTATGTGTGTGCCAAATTTCATAAAAATCGGTTTCTGTTGGGGCAATCACTGGCGAGCCGCGCGTGACTGTGCGGGCTAAATGAAGTTTAATAACCCAGTCGTAGTTGAATGCGTTGATAACTGTGTAACTGATTAATGAAACAAGTTTCTATTAAATGCGGGATGTCGGTAGTCGTTGTAGGAGGAGCTACTATTTTCATGAATTTCACAACTCATTCCTCTCCCTCCGTGCGTCTCCACCCAAGCCTGTTCGGTATGGGTAGCCCTGACCGGCACAGCCTTGGGGATCACAGATACACGCAACCCCCCTCCCCCCACTACGACTAGGGGGATGACATAGTGCACCTACTATGGGATACAATAATACAAAATCAATGGATTTAGCTACTGGAGTTATAATATTGTCAAATTTTATATGGAGCTTACAGCAAAACACCTCCAGTAGCTAAATTCATCGATAGATAGAATGTTGAAAACTGCCGTAATTTCTTTACAAACGGCCTGTAAAAGACGTAATTGCGTAGTAATTAATTAAAGTTTACTGTGTAACCGACTCCCGGACACCCGGGTAGCTCTGACCCCGAGACTAATGCTCGCTCCGGGACCCGCCTGCCGTCCGCACTATTGTGCTTTATTTGTGTTCGCTAATGTATACAATCTCTAATTACACGCAACGCACTACGGTTTGATTAGGGTTGACAATTCCTAATTATTACTAATGGCGATGCTATAAACATTCAGTAGGTCTGAGTCCAGTCCTGAGTCTTAAAATATATAAAATTTAATCTAGACGGAATTATAGCTTCAGGCGAAACAAGGGTATATAAAAATATATGTCCTTATTTTTTATCCATCTGAGGGCTTGTATATTTTAGTCGTTAAACACAATTTTTTTTTATTAAATTATGAGGCGGGAGAGAGAATAGTAAGAGCATTTGATGATTTGTGCCTACCGACGATGGGTATCTGCATCATTGCCCAAATGTGTGACCCTCCTTTCCTCCTCCCTTTTGCGGCGGCATCTTGTGCCGGAGATGTACCACTCCGGTCGAGATGGCCGAATATGCGGCGGCATATTGTGCCGGAGATGTACCCTTCGCATTGAAGCTCTATAATCTAGTGCGTTTTGCAATGCTATAAATATGCTTAAGAGGCTCAATTGTTGATAATAATAGATATTATGGTTTAAATCAACAATTATAATAAACAGTGACGTGTATTTACCACGCATGAGTTGGCATGATTTATAGTATAAGTAGATAATAATAAGAACAACAATTTCCAACATAAACGCAGTTAAGATGACGCATTAGAAAATGTTAACTTTCTTTCGTCAACATGAGAAACCGCCAAGCAGTACGTGTCTTAATTATATGTCAAGAAGTTTCTAGAATATAATAACAGCGACAATATTACATGCATCGAAAAATCCAGGTGATTATCCAGTTTTTAGACTTAAATGTAATGACGCTTGACTGATCTTTGGTTATTAGAAATTTATTACATGAAAAACTTATTTTATTAATCGCCATATTGTAAGATTAATGCAATAATCTTACATTGCAACACTCATACTCACTTATTTATTGATTTTATAACTTCAAATCATATTTTATCACGTTGGTTTACCTACATAATATTATTCTCAAAACGTTAATGGCCCCTCGTCGTTTCGTGATCCACTTAGATAATCGTTTAAATTGTAATTATATGATATATCTGTTAATTACATCTTTTTACTATTCAGAAGTATTTTTACCTTTAAACAATTTTAGTTCTGTAATATTTTTAATATATTTGGTAATTTGTTAATTATAATATTTTGGATGCAGTACAAAAGACACATTCTAGCAGGTCGGAAACATAACATTTACTTGCCAGTATCATGTGAGCGAGAGGTACTTCCCGTCTCTTTCTAATTCTATTTATTAGCACAGACACAGTGTCATTGATACTTATACATATTTTGTTTTATGAGTATAAAATATAAATTTTAATAGCGATGTAATGAAGGGACGTTAGGATATTACTTTGTAATGAACTTATGAAAGCCTCGTAATTTCCGGAATATATCATTTAATGGCAATACTTAATTAGACAAGACTTGTCACTCTTGTCAGAAGAGCGCCGCCACGACCGTTGATTGTATGTAAAGCGCGGAGGGATTTAATAAAATCCAGTTACAAGCGAGGTCGGCCATTGCGCAACTTATTACCGCTAATACGTTTGCGCGCCAACATTGTTGTCACATTAACAATGTAACGGCAAAGGAATATTTATTCAGCCAATATATTTTAATATATTTTTTTATTAAAAAATGAGCAGGCAGTTTCGGTATGGCTGCGACTACGGGAGATCGGTCGTCTTGTTATTCAACATTGTTATTACGTTAACATTGTTATGGCAAAGAAATATTTATTCAGCCAATATATTTTAATATTTTTTTTAATTGAGATAGAAATGTTGGCGGTGTAGCTGCTTCGAGATAGATGCGATTACAGGAGATCTGCCGTCTTGGTGATTAGCATTGTGATTACGGTAGCACGAGAATAGAAGCGAACATTTCATTATTTTGACGCATTATTTGAGTTAATTCGTAGAATTTTAATCCTCGCCAAAGTAAGGGTCCAACCATCCGTTGTTTTGACTGTTTATAGATTGGAGTTGCACGGACTGGAGGTAGTTGTCGCAAATCTCCAATAAAAATAATGTCTAGCCCACCAAAATTTTCATCAAAGTTTCCCAATTCATAGCATCAATTATGTTCAAAATAATATGTCCTAAACACATTTACAAATGATTTTTGAAATATCGTCACAAACCTGAAGGAATTGTAAATACATCGTGTACGCCTGATGTGTACATTTGTGTACAAATATAAAAAAATAGTTATTTGATACAAAATATAATAAAAAGCGCAAGCTATATGTTTCATATGACCTTAGTAATATTACAATATCCTGCGTGGTTTGTGTACGTTCCAATCCTTTTTATACTGATACTACCTTTTCCCCGCGGCGTCGCTCGCGTTAAAACCTTTCAATAAACATCAATGAACAATACAATAAAAAAGAATACCTATATCTGCCACAATAACTTTTTTGTTACTTCAATCTAAAATGTTCATGTCAGTGCTTCTTCAATGATCGCTTCGTCCCTATCCAACTGTGATGCATTATTGGCACACTTTACTCCTATCTTATCTTATAAATATTATAAATGCGAAAGTTTGTATGTTTGTTTGTTTGTTACTCCTTCACGCAAAAACTGCCATTTGATAGCAGATTTATTGTGACGAAGCGCTTGTTAGTTTTATATTAGAAAAACAGGCCAAGTGCGAGTCGGACCCGCACACCGAGGGTTCCGTATTAACGGGAGGTATGAGCAAAAGTAATAGACGTTGAGAAAATTACACTTCCCTGCGACAAGTTGACAAACTTATATATGCGGGTGCTTGCATACATTTAGTATAAAACGAACTACATGCATAAGTTGGTAATGATTTTTCCAGTGATATTAATTTTATTTACCAATTTTTAGATTTATTCCTATATGTATACTGTAAGATCTTACTTCATGCCAAATTTCAGAATTCTAGCTCAACAGGAAGTACCCTATAGGTTTTCGAAAAAGTGCGTTTTCATACAAAATTTGTGCACAAATGTCTATAACTTTTTATTGCGGTAACTTAGTATTGTGATTTTTTCAAGGCATCAAGACGTAACTGACCTCCGTATTTGACAAAAGTTTCAGCTTAATCCCTTCACGCATTTTAGAGAAAAAGGTCTTGACAGACGTACAGACGGACAACAAAGCGATCCTATAAGGGTTCCGTTTTTTCTCTTTGAGATACGGAACCCTAAAAAGCGATCCTATAAGGGTTCCGTTTTTTCTCTTTGAGATACGGAACCCTAAAAATGTAAATATTACTAAAGTTTGTAACCCATTCAGATCAGTAACCAAAACCGGTATAGTATTGCCATTGCTGCATCAACCGGGCTTGAGTGATGATCTTCCCTTTAATGCTACAGACCGCAGCCTACTAACGCATATTTCAATAATATATAAGCAAGGGCAGTCTGAAAGGAAGCTCAGTAAACTAGTCCAGTACACAGGGACATACGCTATTCTCATCACTGTACTTATTGAATGGAAGGAAGAAAGAAGGGCAACGCATCTGAGTGATTTTCATGCGGACATCTATGGTTTGGTAATGATTAATAAGCTCCGTAAAAAGCAGGTGTTCTGAGTTGGTACGACCAATTTTCGTCAAACGTCGCCACGTGTAGCAACGCACGCAGGTAGTACAGCTAGTAGTTTTTAAGTAAGAGAAGAGTATAACCGAATTCAGCTGGCACGACCTCTCGCTCACTCGATACCTCCGTAACGTGACAGCTATGGTGCTGAGTTTGGGCTGTTCACTTGCATCGAGGGGCAATGAGGGCAACAGGTCTGTGTGATAATTACAGGGACGTTAACATGAAAGGTGCTCAAGATACAAGTGACATAAAACGTTACGCAGTGCATATTTCACACGATTTCACTCATCTTTTTTTAATAACGCAGGCCTTTGTATCATCTCTTAAAGTGTAATATATCCAATAATCCAATAGACTCCAATATTTTTCTATATATCTGTATGTACTTAAAAAGTACTCTTATTTTGGTAAGAGGTAGTGCCACACTGCATGCTTGCATGCAGTCGAACTGGGCCGGCACTACCGGGGAGGTACCTCTCGCTTACACGAGACCAGCGTGAAGTGGCAGCTGTGCTGTCGCGTTTCGTGCGGTGTGTAAGTAGCCGGTGGCCAATGGAGGAGAAAGAAGGGCAGCGCATCTGTATAGCCTCTATGGGGATGTTTGTGGGCGTCGGTAGTCATGAAAATGGCTCCGACTGCTCGTTTGCCCTCCTATACCAAAATCAACCACTGTGCGGTGCAAACGTCATTATTTACCACGTACAACAGTATTATGGAACCAGCTGCCTCCCTCGGTATTTCCGATCCGGTACGAGTTAGGGTTCTTCAAGAAAAGAGCCTACCTCTTTCTAAAAGGCTGGCAACGCGTCTACAAGACACCTGGTTTTGCAAACGTCTATGGGCGGCGGTAGTGGTTTCTCATGTGCCAACAACTACACCGCTATCACAATCGATTCCCAATAAATCTACGAACCATCAATTACGATAACAATAAGATTTACAAGTACTATGAACCTACGTAGGAAGTGATAGGGAAATGGGCGTGTGCCAAGTTCTAGACTAGCCGCGAACCAGTTCGAACCAGATTCGACCGGATGCCGGTATCAACTTGTGTACAGGAACTTTCAACTTGGCGCGACCTTATCATAGGCTCAGTTAAAATGTTATGCATTTGCTGGCACGTGTGGTGTGTTATCGAGAGGTAGATTCCACGTGCCTATATGCATCTGTACTAGTAATGCGACTCGAGTCATTTTTTTACTTGAGTCACTCGAGTCATTTAGTCAAACTAGTTTTATTGTCAAGAATATTTTTTATAGTGTATTTTAAAGTTTTTGTACAACAATTACTGTACAAAAATTTATATTCTATATAATATAAGAATGTATTTATATATTTGTAAATAATTATTCATTTCATGAAACCCGCTGGTTCTTATTCTTCTCATAAAATCTGAGAAATAGGTTTATTGTTCTTGCTATGTTGTAGGTTACGTCATAAAGCGATGACACATCCAAGTTATATAATTTTACGAATCATGATTCGCCAATGATTACTTTTTTGCATCAAGGGGGAACGAAAGATCTTTCATTAATTAATCGTCAAATTTATTTATGAAATTCGCCATAAGGGATAGTGCAAAAACAGATCGCTGGCATCACACGAAGAGCAAGCGCACAGAAGTGGCTCGGCCCATTGATATTCGCCGAAGAACTGTTAATATAAACTTTTAGTAGTTTTTTTTTTAGTACAACTTGAGCTCTAGCGCTACTGCAGGGCTTGTTAGACGGGGTGAATATAAGGATGTATATACATGGGCGTCGAAGACATGCCAATGCTCGTTTGCCCCTTTATGTTATAAAAAAAATAGTTTTCAATCAACAATAGTTGGAGTATATGACGTCACACATCACCGACACATACTTGTAATATTTAATACCAGGGCTAACAAGTACGATCGTACATAAAAATACCAGGGTTGGAAACTAGGTTTTAAAATACTTGCAAGTATTTTAAAACCTGGTACGTGCTGGTGTGTGCCTAGTACGTGCAACCCACAGAACCCACATAGGATCTTGACCTTTTTTAGCGGCAAAATTGTATGACAAAATATATTTTCATATGTCTTCTAACCGTCTTACTTCATCAAGAGTAACCTAGTCACGCTATTTGGCATGGCCAGATTATGGAACTCACAATCCTGCGTACTATCAACTATGTATATATGGTAAGACTAAATAAACTTTAGCAAAGACACTGATAAATTATTATTTTTTAACTAGCTTTCGCCCGCAGCTTCGCCCGCATAGATTTGGGATTTCAACACCAGAGAAGCGACTAAGAAACAGAACATTCCCCGACCCATCAAACGACCGTGAAGATATTAAGAATATGACCAAAAGCGAAGCAATGGCCTACAAAGCAGATACACTTACAAAACGTCCTTGGCAAATGAAAGATGACTTCAGACCGGTCGAAAAGGAGAAACGGGACAGTACTGTGATAGAGAAGGATAGTGAAAGTGGATTTGATTCGAAAAAACGGGTTTTTTTTCTCTCCATAAAAACGATTTTTCTTAAATAACTCGGCCTTTTTTGATTATAATGTAAAATCGTGAGAATAAACATTGTAGGAAATTTGATTCTCTACAAGTTTAGTCTTTACAATTTTTCTTCTAGGATCGATATTTCGTAAATTAAATTTGGAACTTTCGGTATGGGTAGGATAAAAAATATAAATTTGTTACCAAGAAGAAAAAGCGATTTTCCACCAGCTGCACCGAGACGAAATCGTGAGATTTCTGCATAGGTAGCAGAAAAAAACATTCAAAGGGTATATGCTTTTGTCTGTGTAATGTGAAAACTCCTTGCTTGTGGCTCAACGTACTTATACATAATGCCACAAGGGAGGATATTTGAACTGTTATTTTTTTATTTTTTTTTATTTCGCACCACCACAATAATTGGCATCAACACACAAACGTTTTAATTCGTGAATTCTTGTAGATTTCTTGTAAATAGAGATTGTATTGGCAAGTTATAAATTGTAATGCGTGTGCCAATTGCGAGTATGTCGTTTATATTTAAATGGTTATATACGTTCGACAGACAGAGCATCCGCATGTAGCTTATATAGATGCGTTGCCCTCTTCCCTCCTCCCCCTCCATGGGCCACTGGATACTTACACACCGAACGAAACTGGACAGCACAGCTGTCACTTTACACCGATTCGATTGCAAGGAAGCAATATGAATTCTGGTGCACGCCTTGAACGAGTCCTCTTCGATCACTTCAATTATATTGTTGGATATGTCTAGAAGTTCCCTGCAAAATAGTAGCCTTGATAAGATATGTTTTATATACTACTAGCTTCAGAATCAGAAAATCATCCCATGGCATCCTATAGGAACATTTTTTCAAATCAAAATATTTTTATTCAAAATAGAATTTAAAAAATTGCTTTTTGAACGTAAAAAAATTCATCTACCACTGGTTCAACCCTAGCCCTGTCCTTAGAAGAACCGGCGAAACAAACGGGCGGGCTTCATTAATTAGAGATTTATCTAAAAATATAAACTAATAGTGAAGTTAGTAAAGTTCTATGATGTACCTACATCTGTTTGGGTACCAAATCTGTACCCTATCGGTTGATAACCCTCATCGTAATCGTACTCTACCAACCTCAATCCTGACACCGTCAGCTGCCTCCATCTGTCGTCAGCGCGGCGTGTGCACGCACAATTAGCGACCACCGCGTTACAAGATATCATTACTTGAGCGGCCAGTACAGGTTAGGTCTTTGCATCTGGCAGCATTGGAAATGACAGTTCATATTCTTTTTAGCAAAATGTGACAGTTGACAAAAGACGTGTTCCAGTATTATTACAAGTTGTATTGCTATAATTGGACATAAATTATATTTCTGCTCTAATATACAGGGTTAAATGTAATTAACGCAAGGCTTCTTGCAGGCAGCATGTCTACATCAATACCAACATTTGTTCTACGACTTTTTACGAATCTAGATAAATAGCACCTCTTACTTTGTGACATTTACATAGAATAACAACGGAGACAGTTTCATATGTCTGTCTATTTTATCATATTGTGTTTTATTTCTTTTTGTAAATAATTTACATTCATTACCAATTAACTATCTGTCTAATTATGACGTCAATTGATATAAAGTGTTTAATATTCATTTCAATGTACATATCACACTTACAATGAAACCGAGTTTTTTTAAGGCAAATTACTCATAAATGGAAATAATCGATTGAAGATCAACATTGGTTCCGCATAGCACAAATATTTTTTATTGACTTAAGCAATAAAAATATTTGTGAGCATAAAAAGACTTACATGGCGTAATTCAATAGTAACTTTGAAATTTAATTAAATAAAATCTAACTATGGTAAACAATTTATGTAGAATTTTCAACACTTGCAAAAGACACAGAAACTTCATCAATAATTACGTGTATCTTATATATCACTGTGTCGAATACATGGTTTTGTGTGCAAAGTTTTATTTATTAAATTAAAATATATTATATACATTATTATTAAAATATATTAAGCCTTATTAATTGAAGAATAAGGTTTTTCTTGAATTGGTGTTATAAAAATCAGATTAGATCGGCCTATGTTGCGCTGTTCTGCGTCAACGACGAAAGCCGATGTAACTTATTAACGTAGTCGAATTATACTTCGCAATACGTATAATATGACAGATGTTAACATGTCATTGTCATTGCGTTTTGTTAACACTTAATTCCTAAAATTATCCTACTGCGATATCGGATTTGTAAACTGACTCTGTGTGAATCAGCCTTTAGTCACATTTACTTGAACCAAATCAGTAGGTACTACATTCATCTTCCTTTAATGGTTGTTCGTCCTTCGTTGCAACCCTCAATAGTTTCCACTGATGTCCATGCTATAAATGGATAGCCTAATGAAGACATTAATCAAGCGCATGCGTCAAGCTTACCTACTAGCCTTTTTGGTATTGAATATTACAAGTATGTAAGTAATTTTAACTAATTATTTTATTATTCTTTTTTAATTCATAAATCGAATGTACCTACCTATTAACGATTCTGAACCAAACCTGAAAATTTGAACGGTGATCAAAAAATAACCTTGTATTTTGACTTCGTAGGTTCACATTTTTTTGTGAATAAACCACACATGTCCATTTACCACAAATATTTTGTGTGTTTAATGTATTAACCTTTCCTCCCTCTGATCTTTTATCCCTAGTTTTTCTCCCGCTATACATGGACATCATTCATACTTTCAGAG
This sequence comes from Calycopis cecrops, assembly GCA_001625245.1. Taxonomy (NCBI): domain Eukaryota; kingdom Metazoa; phylum Arthropoda; class Insecta; order Lepidoptera; family Lycaenidae; genus Calycopis; species Calycopis cecrops. Next base: position 113,595 of record LUGF01035603.1, read on the forward strand.
TGAGTTAGAGCAAAAATACATCATTGAAATGCAATAGGCTGCACTTAACTAAAGCATTATTTTCCGCACGAAACGCGACAGCACAATTGTCACTTTACGCAGGTATCGTGAAAGCGAGAGGTACCTTCCCGGTCATGCCGGCCTAATGCAGCGTGGCACTACCTCTTGCTCAAATACTACATAATATACTTAGTTGCTATAGTACATACACGATGATGATGTACATAAATGACTCTACTGTTTAAGGAATATCTATTAGGGAACTTGCGTGAAGGTGAAAGTTTGAATGCACTCCTCGTTGCATGTCCCGCGCGCGTCGTTATGAGAACCCCGTATTGGCGGTCAC
>LUGF01035669.1:1506-11854 GCA_001625245.1 Calycopis cecrops
CAGCTAACAGCGCAGCGGTGCGGTGAGCAGCGAGCTGTGGCATGACGGACATTCTCTAGCTTTTGTTTTCGCCGCTCACCGCTTGCCGCGCCGCTCGCCCCGCAATTCACACCGCTGTTTTCTGTGGACAGTCCGTTACTGAGCTATCAGCAACCGGGCACCTCAAACAAGCATATGTTATAAGCTTTAGTTATCAAATAAGTTGCGGAGCGCGAAATTGAATTCACTCCGCCCACGTCTCCTCTGTGACGTGATACGTGACGGTGTGGCGTGACCGTGCCGCTGCGTCACGTGTCGGCGCGTGACGGAGCGCAGATCACGCTCATCATCAACCGCCTCTAGTACATTATCCTACATAGGTTTCTCTGTATTGTCGCCAGAGCTGGGCTGGATAATCCCTCAAGATCTTAAAATTATCTTGCTTCTTACAGAGTTTATATTTTGTGTAAATATCTGAAATGGCTCATTAATATTTTTCCTTTAGTATTTATTAAACACTTTTGGTACGTCGTCGCTACGTCGCGTGCTCTAAAGCGTTATTTTCAAAACACTAGCCACTATTATGAATAAACCGGCACGTAACACAAAATTTTAATGACTTTTGAACCATTTTTATCCTTATTTTAACCCGCAGGCTGTGCACATAAATATCCGCACGGAGTGTGGCGGGTGAAGGGGAAACGGATATAAAATTATTACCAAAGTTATTACCGCTGTTACCAACCGCAGATATCAATAGGCTCCTACTAAATCAACTAATATTACAAATGCGAAAGTTTGTATGTTTGTTTGTTACTCCTACACGCAAAAACTGCTGAACCGATTTTCATAAAGTTTGGCACACACAGTATAGTTTTTATCTTGAAAAACAGTTCCTATGGGATGCCATAAAATGATTTCTATTCTATCAACGGATACATTTACGCGGGTGAAACCGCGGGGTGCAACTAGTCGTATATAACAAGTCACAGTATTTCATGTTACAGGTCGCGTGGTACATGTGTAGACGGCGATATTGAAACACGCACTCGCATATTAATGTGAATTTACGTGCGTTAGCTCATTACAATACCAAAGAATTGCGTAGAGAAAATATGTATTAAATATTCAGAGCTAATATTGGTCCCCGGAGAATTTTCTTCACCTTGTAAATATGTAATATGTTTACAGACCCGAAGAAATTCGACGGAGCTGGGTTAAAACAAACATGCTAACAATAGAAACAAACATAATAACTTTGAACCAGGAATCGGTATAGTAGTTGTTCTGTTTCTTTTCGTTTCTCTTTTGTTTGTTTCGTTAAATATATTGTACTGTACAAGAGTGCTTAGCATGTACCCACCTCCGCTCTTGCTCCCACCTCTCGGTACACGGAGCGACGCGGGAGGTGCACGGGGTGCAATCATCAACTCTGTTCCCCAACGTGCAACTCTTGACTCCCCACACATTGTGTCAAGCCTCTCGTTAACACTCCAATTTCCCTCCCTCCTCAACCTACCACGGGCCACCGGCTACTCACACACCGCACGAAACTCTACAGCACAGCTGTCACTACGCAGGTTTTGTGTAAGCAAGAGGTACTTTCCCGGTCGTGCCGGTCCAATTTGGCTACACAAATGCATGAAGCGTGGCACTCCCTCTTATTAAAAGTAAAGTAAGTATAAGGAAAAGCCGGAGTACTTTCACGACTACTTATAAACATCCGCACAAAGTCATGCCTGCCTCCCTCAATAGAACACTGGACACTCACCACCCTCATCTCATGAATTAACATCAGTTCATTTCCTGGGACAGTTGGGTTCCGGTCTTATTGAGTTCAACCGCCGACATTTGGCGGTCAACCACACCAGGCGACGACTGTACGGGAGCTTTTCATTTCCTTTGCGTGAAAAGTGATCGCTTTTTCTTTTGTCCGACTTCAAAAAGGAGGTTATTGGTTCGACTGTTTTTTTTAAATGTTACTCGATTACGTCGTATTGTAGTTGACCGATTTTCAAATTTTTATTTTTCTAAATGGTGTACTCGCTCAGGGTACACCTATTGAGACCAACGGATGATCTGATGATCTTAGGGAAGTTGGAGTGAAATAATATATTAATCATATAATCTTATTAACATTATAAATGCGAAAGTTTGTATGTTTGTTTCTTTGTTACTTCTTCACGCGAAAACCGCTGAACCGATTGTCATGAAATTTGGCACACACATAGAGGGTAACTTGGATTAACACATAGGATAGTTTCTATCCCGAAAAAATGTTCTTATGGGACGCCACGGAATAATTTTCTATTTTCTACGGGATCGAAATTTACGAGGGTGATACCGCGGGGCGCGGCAGGTACTCATATAAGTAATTTAAAAGTACATTTGTGTTACATACAATAATCTTTTTCTCTTCTTGTGATCTTTTTTTTATGAACGATATATGAAACACGCTAACGTAACGCTTAACGTCGCTGGCGCGTTTACATCGCTTTCATCTCTTACTCAACTTCCACATTCAAAGTAATAGGTACTCCAGTTGCGTGACTGAGAAACGCAGTTTTTTTTTTATTTAACTCCTAAAGTAAGAAGATTCGATGTCAAAGTAAAGAGATACAGCTTGGGTAGTTATTGACACAGTTGTACAATGTACAAGTCGGTAACTGCGGCCACATCCGGTGCATCTTTTTCCCAGGTGCGGGAAAAGGGAGGAGTCTGTCCCCCTATCGCGTCCCTTAACCCTAAGACTTCGCTAGCCCGATGAACAGAATCTGCGGCAGTGTTCATGCGCCATCTGTAAAAAAAAAAAGAAAACTAAGACTATTTGTATCCCCATAGTAGTAGACACTAATTAAATTTTCTTTAGTTTCCGTTTAAAGTTTGAGAGCGCGCCGTCCCGAGAAGCCTGCGCTCCGCTCTCCAGTCGAACTTTATATTGTTCGCGCCAGTTTTATCAGACCCCGTTGACTGCAGGGTCGACTATAGTGTCAAACTTCAAGGCAACTTGTTGCCTAGATAAAATACAAGTTGCCTGATTAATGGACGGCAGAGATGAAACAACTAAGATCTAGAAATATGTGTATTTCGTTTATGGAAGAGATGTAAGATGAGATAGAGGGAGAGTATGTAAGAGTAAGAGGTAGTGCCACACTGCATGCATGCATGTAGCCAAATTGTGCCATCACGACTGGGAGGTACCTCCCGCTTGCTTACACGAAATAGGCGTAAAGTGACAGCTGTGCTGTCGCGTTTCGTGCGGTCTGTAAGCAGGGAGGCCAATGGAGGAAGAAGTCATGAAAATAGGCTCCGATTGCTCGTTTGCCCCCTTATGATGTAAAAAAAAATGTTTTGTATGCGTTAGTGTTATCGTGTACAGACAGAATCATAAAGCTGGATAAATAACGTACTGGATCTGAACGCATTTCATCATGAAGGTCTGATAGAAGAGCTCAGACCCACCAATGAGAAGAATGTGGCGTGTATGTGGTTAAATTAAATTGTGTAGTGATAGCTGAAGCGTAACACCAGCGTAACGCTGTACCGCACTTACGCTGCTTACGTCTCTTGCGCACCCTTCATTTCGTAATCGTGTTCATTCGCTAGCTTGCAGACGCGGGTCGGAGGAGGCACACACAGTTTTTTTTAACTCGGAATGTTAAAACTATTTTGTACAGAGAAGACGAGTCCTATAATAATATATTTGTTACAACTATAGATCATTCATCTAATTAAAATCCTCTCTTGTAAATAAAGTCCTACTCGGAAGCGTGTGCACCACGCATTTCATTACACTACTTTGCCTCACAATTAAATTGTATTTATTTCTATTACGGACTCTGGTCTCTAAGGTTGATAAAAGCGAGTAGCATTAAATGAAACCATATAGGTATATAGTGTATCATTTTGGCTACACAACAAAAATCAGATCAATAGGAACAATAGTTTAGCCACAGATTGCGCTATCGCGTTTCGTGAGGTAAGTAGCCGGTGGCCCATGGAGGTGGGGGAGAAAGGAGGGCAGCGCATCTGTATAGCTTCTTTAGGCGTCAATAGTCATTAAAATGGCTCCATTTTCTCGTTTTCCCCCCTATAACATAAAATAATCATAAAGAAGATGATGATCTGTGATCGTGGTAGCTGAAACAACAGATTTGTCCAACAGGGTGCCATTCTGTCACATGTAAAGTTTAAACTGTCGAAGCGTGCCGCGGGTAAAAATTTTCAATTAATAACGTTGTAAAATTATAATTTTATTTGCTCAATTTGTATTTGCTCAAATTTTAATCAACGGTACAATATTTTCTGCACCTGTTTGCTGGAGTTCGATATTTATTCGCAAAACTTATTCAATTTAATGTTTACTTTTGAAACGGGACTAGTAATTAACACATTGAGTTATTATTACTACGTACGTAGTACATATAACTCAATGAATTAACATTACCTTATTTTGACAAGTTATTAATTGATTGGTGCAAGACAAAAAAGATTAGTTGTTACCAACTCGAAAAAAATATAATTATGTAGAGGTTCGATACAAAAGAATCATGGCAAGAATTATCTATATTATGTTTTTTGAAGCGTCTAAGAACATGAGATATATTGAATGCTCTCATTTTTTTATCTTGATTTTTTAAATACCTATATTAGTTTTGAGACCCACTAAATATTTTAATATTATTAGAGATCTCAATGACTTCCAATCCCTAACTTCGTTGTCAATAACAAAAACAAATAAATTTTTTTATAATGTTTTGGATAATAATTGTGCCTTGCCTTTAAATAAATTAAAATATCAACACTTTAGGTCTGCTAAATTAATAAATAATGAATAAAACTTTAAATAATATTTTTTAACTAATTCAACTAACAATACATAGGCCTTTTAGTAGTTACATTGAATAACATTTACACATTGACAGATTTAAGAATTTGAATTTTTTACTTTTCGTCTAGATTTGTTTAGTTAGATTAGTTTCTGACATATTAATTACTAATAGTACCATTAAAATTATCAAATAATAAATACAAACTGTACAAATGCTTCGTATTTTAATGCATCTACATTAATTTATTTAATTGACAGTTGACATTAATTGACAATAAGTTATAATACAAATTACAAAACCTAAATATATTTTTTTTGTTCCGGCTTCCACTGTAAAAATTCTTTAAGGCGAAATAGGCCCCAAATTTGTCAATCCGTGCTCACGTATATTCAAAACGTAACCTTTAAAAACTATTGATTATCATATTTTTTTTAGCTGTGGTTAAAGTTAACAAAATACGGCATAGTGCTTAGGTCGTCGAAACACGATTAAAGAATTTTGCCTCGATAGAAAAAAATCGTAAACTTTAATGAAAAAACACTATTTCTGACGTTTCCATCAATTTTTAAATCCATACTATTCATATACTTATCTATCAAAGTTATTTCCACAACTAAAATATGTATCTATTCCCAATAAGTAATCGAAGAAATTTTAGGAGTCACTTTTTTAAATAAGCGTATGGTTAATTTTATAAAATAATATTAATCTAAATATCGTCTCTATTTTCGAGCGCCGTCCACGCAAAATTAACTAGGTGGATCGCAATTGGGACCCATAGCGCCTTAATCCTCAAGTTTCTTAGATTAAACATAGATACAGAGAGAACAGAAAAAATTACATGCACGGGGACACCCATGAATCAATTTTTTTTTTAATTTTAAGACATCTTTAATTGTCGTCAGGATAAACAATGTATGGGACATTGGCCTTGCCATTGTTCTTGTACTTTATGGCATAATATAATTTGATGCACCCTGACGGTAAAGCATGAACATATAGACATTGGCGCCTCGTAGTAACATGAGCAGCTACAAAAATTCGTATTCGTAATGTTTAAATTCATACGTATAAAAGTTCGTTGGAATAGGTATGTTTGTGATCAATGCTTCGATAGCGCGATGTATTTATTTCGCAGTGCCATCTAGCGGCGAGTTGCAACCGCATCGGTCACGTGTGCATTAGACCGGGGCATGGTCGATGAAGATGGTGGGTGAGATAGAATTATTTATTTTATGTAAGTAATAATTTATTTCAGCTCACTACACACACAATAATAATTAATTAATAAAATTTTGTGAGAGGTTGCTGGGGGGCCGGGATGTACCTCTCGCGTGACAGACGTAAAGCGATAGCTATCCTGTCGCGTTTCGTGCGGTGTGTAAGTGTTCGGCGGCCCATGGATGGGAGAGGGCGACGCATCTGTATAACCACTATGCAGATGTCTATGGGCGTCTATAGTCATGAACATAGCTCCGATTGCTCGTTTGCTCCCATAAACTATAAAATAAATTCAGCACAGACCAGGTTCTGTGATACCTAATTGAAGTGACAATGACTGTGTGTGTGTGTGTTTTTTTTTTTATGGTATAGGAGGGCAAACGAGCAGTTGTAGCCATTTTCATGACTACCGACGCCCATAGACATATGCAATATGCATAGACTACAGATGCGCTGCCCCCCTTTCTCCTCCCACCTCCGTGGACCAGTGACCAGACCAGTGTGAGTTTTCGGTGGCCCTTCGCGGAGAAGAGACAACACGTCTGCGTAATAATTATGCTGATGCCAATGCAAGTGAGCAGACAGCGCCGAGAAGTGACTCTGCATGCTCGTTTATTAACGCATATGCTATGAAAACATTACCCCGTCCTGCTCTAGTGGTAAACAAGTTGCGGGTACAGATGTCCCCTTCTGTAGCAAAATCCTAGTCTATAAAGATGGTCGCCATAACACAGATTAGGCGGGGGTTGAGGGGTAAGAAATAATTATGTCCGTCCCGACAGACGTTGTCCTGAAGTAATGGCATACTCTGTTGTCATGGTAACGTGTTATGTGCCGTGGCGGATCTTTCATCTCATTACTTTGGTAACACAAGTTAGGATTTTTAACCCGTTTTTAAATATTTCCAAATATCTTCCTCCACTTAAACCTTGGTCTTGTCATAACGAACCCAAAAATAAAAAATATTAACCAATTTAGTACAGTTGTTCGATGTTATGGGCTTATCGACATTTGGGGGTTTCATTTTTAGGGTTCCGTATCTCAAAGAGAAAAAACGGAACCCTTATAGGATCGCTTTGTTGTCCGTCTGTCTGTACGTCTGTCAAGACCTTTTTCTCTAAAACGCGTGAAGGGATAAAGCTGAAATTTTTGTCAAATATGAAGGTCAGTTACGTCTTGATGCCTTGAAAAAAGCTTAATCCCTTCACGCGTTTTAGAGAAAAAGGTCTTGAAAACCATGCATTACGTTTGGATTGTTATTCCCATTCATACGGAACCCTCGGTGTGCGAGTCGGACTCGCACTTGGCCGGTTTTTTTATATGTAATATCCTAGCTGCCCGACAGACGTTGTTTGGAAAATATGTTGTCATGGTAACGTGTAACAATGTGGCCGAATTGTCAACCCGTTACTTTACCCGACAATATTATATCTTCGAGATATCGACTCGGGCGCCATCTGCCGGGCTGATTTGTAAATCTATACCATTCTCAAATCCCTTTCAACACACACAAAAAATTACGTCAAACTCCATTCAATCGATTAGGAGGAATCCAGTGACTTACACACGCACACAAAAAAAAAGCAATATTATTCTATACTATGTGATTAATATCAACTAAATAATGATGTATTGATGAATATCATATTTTACTATGGTATCGTGTTAACACGTAAATTGATATTATATCTCCTACCGCTGCTCGACTCGAGGGTCAGATGTCCTTTGATAACAATATTGTGCGGGCTAAATTAGTACTGACCCAATTATATAGGGGAGGTGCGGTAAAGTTCTCATTGTCGTGGTGTCGGATCTGTGGCGTACAGACGGACGGAAACTTTGTCGTTGTGGACTCTGTGGCTTAAGAGAAGGATCAATATAAGTTAAGGTAATGTATTGTAACTCATATATGAGTACATTTCATTAACACCTTAGGCTGTATGTATTTTACTCAAAAACAGAGAGATACTCATGAGACATTTATATTAAAAATAAAACCCTTCGAACGTCCCGGATCTGTAAACAACAGGGAATATGTTAATGTAGCATCTGGTGACAATGGGAATGTTGTTCCCTTAACGATATAAGTACACATAGATACATGTTTAAAACACTTCCGCGCCGAGAAACAATTTCACACACAACCGGACAGTGATGTGGAGAGAGAAATATAAATAAAGTTATAATAATAAGAATAATGTCGTCTTAACCGAATTGCGGCTGCGGCGGCCGTCTTTATAGAGAGGAGCCATCTGGACGGGATATATTTTAGTGCACAAGTGTGTGCGCAAACACAAGGGCACTCTCTACTCCTCACACACCTACACATTCTCATATTCCGATGGGACGGCAGTCCGACTTGGATTAACACAGAATAGTTTTTATCCCTAAAAAATGCATGCCATGGGATGATTTTCTATTTTCCACGGGAACCCCGGTGCAGTTAGTAACCAAATAAATATTGTTTTTAGAAATAAACAAATCCCCCAAAGTCGATAAAACCGCGAGGGCACAGGAGAGGCGAGGCGCTACTAATGTATTTTATTGATAAAGTTGGTGCTGCCGGTTGCGTTGCGGCGGAGCTTCACCGAGAGACGCTCAAGTTAATGGGCTGTAGAATATTTAAACCCGCTATTGAAATTAAGTTCTTCGTTAGATTTTGGATGAGATTAATTTCTACAATAACGGAATAATAGACTGTTGGTAGCACGTCGGCGAATGACTTTCAGGCTTAAAGACATTTATTTCCCATAAAAACATACAGTCACTTAAATGAGAACGAGTGAATTACAAAAATAAGATATATAAATACGTCGTAGGCTTTATGTTAATCTTAATAAGAGGGAAGCATGTAAGATCAGATATAAGACAACACATCCAAGCTTCAGTAGGTGCATTTAATGTGCTCTGCAAGTTGGCGTTTAAATATATTAGGCGAGCTTACATGCTTAATATGTAAGGGCAATTTATTGAAGAACTGACTTTCAACAGTAAGCGCAATAAAAATAGTAAACACGTCGTTGTTACTTATTATAATTACAAAATAATTGTCGTCTAGATCTATAAGTTACCTGTGAGTAACTAACAAGTACGCAATAGAATCTTTGAATAGAAAGAGGAACTTACTAACAAGTACCAACGCAAAATTCTTATAAAAAAAAGTAAACCGACTGCGGACATATTTTTAAGTGACAAATGCTTTAAAATATTTCGAAGTCAACATTTCAAAATTAATATAACCCTGTTTGATGTGAGGTGTGATAACAAATTAGTGATGTAGGTACATTGTACGTGTATAACATCACTGGAAATATCGCGCGCATATTTGTATTCTTTATTTAAAAATATCATTTGTTTCATCTTGAATGTGTAACGTTCAGACACCTCTTTTATCTATTCCGTGGTTCAGACAGAACTGAAGCGTCGGTATTATCATAACCGGCGGCGCTCATTAGCATGTACTTCACTATCGAGTGCGGATCTGTCCTCTTCCGCACTCTGCTTGTTATTTCTGTTCGAGTGAATTCATCTGAATATTGAATATTATTGATTAACATAAGCTCTTATAATACTTAATTTACGAAGTTTTTACTTTTTAGCCAACAGAAAATTAGTACAGTAAATATAATGATAAATATCTCTTAAATGTTGTGCCTAAGTGTTCCTAGGAACAATCTCGCCTTGTTAGGGTATATCTGTATTGAAAAATGGCCAATTATTAAATGTTTAAAAGTGAGAAGTTTCCAAATGTACGTTTTGATACATTTTTAGCTTAGAAAATATCTCAATATTTTGTAATTTTTAAATACTATCTTAAATAAATATAAGTCTGCTTGATCAATTCGTAGGCGAAGTCACAGCAGGGGCTCCCTGGCTCTGCAGTTCGTCCGAAACATTTGTCACATGGCAAATGGGGCGAACGAGCAGTCAGGACGCCGGGTGTATAGCGACCAGCGATGCCCACAGACGAGTACTCAGAAGCTCTTTCGATTTCATTGAGTAAGATGTTTGTGATTAATGATAAGAGATGAAGATGCTGCAGATTCTATTTTCATTTATTTCGCCATTGTCATTAGTTGCTAGAAATAGCAGTGCAATAATAATATAGCTTTCAACTTTATATGAGAGCGCTGCGCCTGTGTGGCTTGCCGCTGACGTCACGACCTCCCACACACACGAGGAGTCTCCAGAGGTCGAAGCTGGATCATATGACGTCACGACCTCCCACACACACGAGAAGTCTCTTCAGAGAGGTCGAAGCTGGATCATATGACGTCACGACCCGCCACCTCCCACACACGAGGAGTCTCGAGAGG
>LUGF01035669.1:29270-44308 GCA_001625245.1 Calycopis cecrops
GAAATTTGGCGTAGATGTTATGACATAAGCATCCGCTAAGAAAGCATGTTTTAGTAATTCAACCCCTAAGGGGGTGAATAAGGATGTTGAAGTTTATATGGATTTCATAGAAATTAATCGCGGGTGAAACCGCGGCGAACAGATAGCTTAGTCACGAAATTTAACGATGTTTTGATACCATTGTGTATAAGTTTGTAAAGGTCGAAGGGGGAGCTTTGTGACCTACAACTTACAGGTCCTTTGTATATATTTAATGATCATTTAGGTATTTTTATTCCTATGCCGGTGAAAGCGTCTGGATCTAAACATGTTTATCGCTGAGGAGAAGGCAGACTGTGACTGTAGTTGCGGTGATATTCACCTTCTCTTTGACGTCTAATTCACATTAGGCGACTGGTATAACTGTCCGTCGGCTTACTGCAACAACTCATTACGCAACATTACGGAACGTTAAGAAATCATTTTTCCATTATTTTTTTATTAATAACACTATATTATAGTTTTATTATTCAAACCAAAACTAATTAGTTATTGATTAGTTTTGATTTATTTAATAACACTATAGTAAAAATGATTTTTCAAAGTTTCGCATATGTCGGTGAATGAGTTTTTGCAGTAAGCTTACGAATTAACGTCTGAATATAATCTGTATACAAGGGCAGGTGGGCAACAGGAAATACATTAGTAATTGTAATACAATTACATTGTGTGTGCGTCGGTAGTTCGCTTGCTATGAAAATTACATTTTACAGTTTACGACGTCGCCGCGTCAGCACTTTCTAACGGAAAATGTAATCCGCCGCAGACGATAAAATACTCGTAGAAGATATCGCTGCTGAGTTGTAAAATTTTATTCTAATAGAAAATTCTAGATCGTGAGAACACTAGTCACGGAATTACATTTAAATAACCGATATTATTTCTATTATACAGCAGTATGAGCTTCTGTGGATGCTGAGACCCGAGTCCATTCTGACTTACATAGACAAAACATTCATATTACATAGTCGAGACAGGCATAGAGAACGTGCGATGTGTGTATATGTGTGTGTGTGTGTGTATAGTGTTCGCCTCGGAAATCGCTGTCATCAATTCACTCGGTGACACTTTTTCAATTTCACTTGTCCCGATGTCGATAGATGATGTCGAGCGCTTCTCCAACTCGCAGTAACATCACGTAGGAACTACATCTACATATAAAACACTCACACATAAAATGACGTCTTTATATTAATATACCGGGTGTTCCAGACCACCCGTCCAGGCTGATTATCGGATTCGGATTTTTTATCGGAGATTATTTTTGTTTTTGTTTTGCTTTTGAACTAATTCTGTTTTGTTTTTGTTTTTATTCATGGTTCTAGTTTTGTTTTTGTTTTTATTTTTGTTTTTGACTTTGATTTTTGTCAAAATCAAAGAAAATCGTTTTTTGTCGATTGCAGCGCCATCTATGGCGAATCAAAAAAAATGTTCCAGACAAAATGTTTGTCTTTTTTCATGACGAATCTGAATCTGCAAAAAAAATACGGGTTTCCATTTGAATTTTTAAAGTTGCACCCCCTACCCCTAACAGGGGGTTGGGGGTGAGGGGTGTTTTTGGTATGATTTGATAGAGTTTCAAAAAATATTTGACACGTATTTTTTTGTTTTGATTTTTTTTTGAAACTTTTCGAAATAATCAGCCTGGACTGGTGGTCTGGAACACCCGGTATATATAGTTACATTGTAAAGAGGAAAGATTTGATTGTATTTGTTTGACTAGGTTTTGAAATGAAATAAGATTTACCCATTTTCATTTATATCATTTACTTTTGTGGTGGAGAATGGGGAAACACACCCGCCATCACCGAGGCTGGGTGGGTCCGATGGAGGAGCTGTAACAAAGCAGTGGCCCACTAAAACCATCGCGAGAGACAGTGCCACCTTTGATGAAGCTACCGGGACCTACTAATCGTGAGAGCACCTCAGCCCAAAGGGGACCAACGCCGACTCCACAGTACAGTCACGCATCCCAGACCATCTTATCTACACGACAGTATGTTATTAAACAACACGGAACAAACAAGCAGTCGAAGTCACTTGGTGATTACTGAGTACTATTAACATCCGCATAAACAGATGCCACCATCAGCCACCGGCTACTAATAAACCGCATAAAACTGGACGGCAAATCCAACACTTAAGGCTGTATTGAGAGTGAGAGCTGCCCAGTGTCGACGTGCGTCCCAAATAACGGCGACAGGTTTGGTGGACAAGTTTCAGACTTGTAATTCACAACTTCTTACTGAACATCACAACAGAGACGCCGGATGTCCACAGGCCGTATTATTTACTGTCTCATGTAATATAGCGGACGCCCGCAACTTCGTTTACGTGAATCCGTTTATTTACTGCAGTCGCGGTCGGTTAAAAAGTAGTCCATAGTCGTCCTCGTTAAAAATCACTAACACTGAAAAAAAATCGAATCGAATCGGACCAGTAGTTCCAGAGATTAGCGCGTTAAAACAAACAAACTCTTCAGCTTTTAGTCCGGTCAAATTAGACATAAAAAAGTGCTAAAATAACAATAATTCCCGGAAAGACAAATTTTGGTGGAGACCTATAGTTTGCCATTACAAATCAAGTTTTAAAAGTCCCCATCGATCCTATGAGTGCTTAAAAAGTTATTCGAGGTCAAAGGTCAAAATTTGAGGTTTTTTGGATTTTGCTTGAAAACGGTAAGTTTTATCAAAAAAAACTTCAAACCAAAGTTGTAGATCTTAAAATTATCTACAAACATGGTATCAATGATTTTTTCCTAACAGTTACTATTCCTGAGATATCGCGATTCTAAGATTCATATTATACATGATATGCACATATAAGGCACGTATATACATACTTGCTGCGCCCCGCGGTTTCACCGGCGTAACTTTCGATCCCGTGGGAATATCGGAATGAAAAATAGATGTTGGCCGATTCTCAGACCTACTCAATATGCTCACAAAATTTCATGAGAATCGGTCAAGCCGTTTCGGAGGAGTATGGCAACGAAAACTGTGACACGAGAATTTTATATATTAGATTAGGCACTTAATACAAGTATAAATACTCATTTGTGTCTCTTTTATAGATATTATACTATCCTAAAAACATTTATTCAAATGGTAGCCAGTCCCTAACTGAATTTCCTCTATGCGCGGCTTGAAAAACATCGGGCTATTCTATTGTCCGTAGTGTTACAAGGACCCACATCCGCTATGTGAAACATATGACTATTATATGACTCTTAGAATCGCGATATCTCAGGAATGGTAACTGTTAGGAAAAAAATCATTGATACCATTTTTGTAGATAATTTAAAGATCTACAATTTTGGTTTAAAGTTTTTTTTGATAAAACTTACCATTTTCAAGCAAAATCCAAAAAACCTCAAATTTTGACCTTTGACCTCGAATAACTTTTTAAGCACACATAGGATCGATGGGGACTTTTGAAACTTGATTTGTAATGGCAAACTATAGGTCTCCACCAAAATTTGGCTTTCCGGGAATTTTTGTTATTTCAAATGTCTAAATTGACCGGACTATTTATATTTTTAGTATAGATAACGAGAGAAACCTCTGCGACTCCATGCAGATGAACTGCAACTGCCACAACAATCTTGTAAACGGCCGCAGAGAGCTCACCCCACAGCTGCGCCTCGTCCACTCTAACTTGCAACGATATCAAATTCAAGCGTCAAAGTCACAGGTTCACGAGGCTCCAATTTGAAATACTAAACTGCTTTCAATTCGCTTGACTCAGGGCCAGCGTTCTGTATACATTTGAAATAATAAATTACGGAGCAGTTTTAATTTTGAATTGCAAATTGTACAAACGGATCAAAAGAACTTTAATCAATCCCTTAATATTACTTCATCTATAATGCTGTAATATCTTTACAGACTGTAACAGAGAATTTGGTGGGGGGGGGTTATTTGTAGAAGTATTTATTCTCAAGGACCTCAACTCCCAATAAAATCTCTCCACAACATTCCTATATAATCAGTGAGTATTGAGGTTCTTGTCTGAGATTTGAAGACTTAATTCTCTTGATTAAGTTCTTTGCTGTTAATTATTTTGTAAATATGGTCATCAACTTTGTTGTTTATTATCATCAGATAGTGAGCTATCACGCGGTACAGTTGCTGTCTTGCAGACGAACTGGGCCGGCGCGAGCGCGCACTTGTTAAGAAGCCGACATCTCACCCCGTATTTACTGCGTCTATATTGATGTAACGTGAGCGCCTGTTTACTGCTCGCTAACAATTATTTAACAAGCAGTAATTGGGCGTTTTTCAAATAAAATGGGCCGTTACTTATGTGGAAACCTAATTTTGAGTACCTAGAGAGAATCTTACCAAAATTGATGATAAACTTATAGGTGATTAACTATTTGTTAAAAAAACATAGATAAATGAAGATAAACACTAAAAAAAAATATTTCTTTCCAAGTGCTATCCAAAATTTGTTCCATTTAGTAACTTTTTAACTTGGCATTTACCTACATAAATCAAACCACTCATTTGCATAATGTAACTTATTTATTGAACTAATACAATCATATTATACAAAAAATAAACAATGAACAAAGTTATTAATCATAAACAAGTGAGTATGAAAAATATTCATATGTGAACAATTCTTTACATTTCCATTAAGTAACGTTTACGGTCCGCTTATATTAAGTAACGTTACTTAGTGGATGTTACGAAACATAACTTTAAACTTTTATCGGCAATAATTTTACGGAATATTATAAACATATCTATAATTTCTAACTTAAAAACTATTTATGGATATTTAAAAAGCATCGACAGAAGGATTACAAACTAATAAAATAATTACTTACCAGTTTATGAGCCGTTATTAATGGAACAAATTTTATTGCAGCACAACCTCACACCACTAAGTAACGCAATATTTCAAAAAACAACCGGGATAGGGGTGGCGGCGGTTATTTAAATAACTTAATGTTGCCGTACTAACAAAATGGGATACAATAAAAGATTTTATTTGTTTGGTAGGCCCGGTTTATCGTCGTTACTTAGGCGGAAATTCCACTACTTCCGATTTTAGAGGACAAACTTAAAGTAATTTTTATTTATTCAGATTTCTTTAATAAAGTATTTATTTCAAATGTGTTAATAATACATACAATAATGCTTAGATTGCATGCAGATCATTTCAACATTTGTCATTTGGAAGTATTATAATGAACTCTTAAAGTTAGCAAGGTATAAGGTGGACATATTGAATTAAGTATTTTTGTTGCAAATATTTGACAATAATTTTATTTTACAATCATCTTCAAGAACTTTTTTATTACTTAACACAATTATTAATTATTTCTGTTTTAAATAATTTTATTCTGAGAGTGGAGAGTGATAAGGGTAATGAGAAATTTACTATCAAAGTTGGTGGACATATCATTTCGGCAGCGCCATTTTTTTTGAAAAACGCCCAATTATAATATATTTATTGTGACTTTCCTTAAATTGTAAATTCCACCTCCAGCACCTCGATGTTCAGAGGTCCCCCATTATGCTCATCTAGCGGAATTTCCCACCTGGCACTACCTCGTGTATCACATGACGCCGTCGGTATTTCCAGGCTGATGTGACTTGTTTGTCTTCAAGGTCTTGGTAATAAACAATAATGCTTGCATGCAGCCGAATTGAGCACGACCGGGGAGGTACCTCTCGCTTACACGAGACCGGCGTAAAGTGACAGCTGTGGTGACGCGTATCGTCCGGTGTGTAAGTAGTCGGTGGCCCATGGAGGTGGGAGGAGAAAGGAGGGCAGCGCATATGTATATCCTACATACGGATATCTATGGGCGTCGGTAGTCATGAAAGTGGCTCCGACTGCTCGTTTGCCCCCTATACCATAAAAGAAAATCATAATATTCTTATTTCTAAGGCCAGCACCGTAGCTGCGAAACTGGTGTCGAAAACCGTCCGTTTTTCCTTCATACATTAAAATAAGGAAAAAAAAATTAGAAGCGGAACTTTAACATATCTGAAAAATCTATAACATACGGTGATTGAAGTCTAATTGAAATCAAATACGACTGAGAATGCTATTGACAAAGAACAATGGAAAAATCTTCCATCTGTTCAACTATCCAATTCCGAAAAAATATTGTTTCCTTTTTAAAGGCTCTGTACCTACGCTGTTTATTTAAAAACTTAGTTGTGTGCTCTTAATTATTTTACGTTTTCTTTGACCTTTGACTTGACATGTCTTTTATATTTGACCTCGGGCTCGTCGGCTATTACGCCATTAGTACTAATCAAACTATATTTTATTCATTGAAGTCAGTGATAACTCGTAATGGCATAATCTAATGTATGGAAGTATGCCATTGTTCTTTGTGAGATTACTAACAAACTGTATAAGTTGTTGTATGTAAGTACGTATACACAAAGTAGCATGTCATGACTAACTGACTGCTCGTTAACGCACACAGTAGGTGGCTTCATTGACCTGGGCACCCAGATTTTATTTATTTTACATATCTTTAAAATATGCTGTTGAATATCTTTACACAGCACAGACAGCATTCGCTGCAGTCCGTAATCGAATGCCTTCATCTTCGAGCGCTTTCGATCAAATGTTATCTGTGCTCGATAACCTGTTTGGTTGTTGATTGGACTTTTGTATAGTATGATCAGTCCTGAGTGTAGGTTACTCTGGACTCCCCCTTCTTCTTACGTGAACAAAGCATTTGCAGGTCAGAACATCCTGCGTGGATTGCCAACAACAAAATAGATATGTTAGTAAGAGACGGGGCCGAAAAACACGATTTTTTATTACCGAGGCCTAGGAATGTCCTCATAGAGCTTACGCAGACTCGTTGCCCTCCTTGCACGCTCCTCTCAATGGGCCACGGGCCACACTCCATACACGAAACTGAGGAGCTACTCGCTCACTGAAAACACCTTAAAGTACCAGCTCCGTATCCTGTGAGCGATTGTTAGCTCGTAGGTCGTGCTAGCATGGTTCGGCTGTAGGCTGTAATGCAGCATGGCACTACCTTTGACTATAATATGACTATTACAATAAAACTAGCTGTAATTTATCAAACTATTTTATCATTAAAATGTTCTTGCTCTGATTTACTAACCATCGCGTAGCCAAAACGCGTAAATAAAATCCTAAAACTTCTGGTGGCGTCTGGCTTGGAACTCGGGAGTTACATGTGAGCAGGAAGTCGGGAGAGCGGAGTCGGGAATCGGCAGTCGTATGCCAAGATCTCACTTTGTTTATCGCAGCAATAAGCGTTTACTTTTATTGTTTTGCTCCACTGAAACGCGATTTGTTTGTTCTGTTATTAATTTCTGTTTCCGTTTCGATAAATATTGGACTGGTTTTAAATTACTTTCATGTTGTATTTCGTTTTTACTTCTTTTGGAGTAATAATGATGAGAGAGAATTTTAACGATGTTCGCGCATATCGACATCAAAAACATCGACACGTTACAGATCTAAAGATAACTGCTGTAACGAAGAAACTCTCTAATGACAAATAAGTATAACTTCAAACGTGTATATAGTTAGCTATAGACACGTTTTTGTGTTGTTTGTTTCAAGTTTGAATAGAAGAAATTGGGAATTATAATGACTGTGTATAAAGTAGAAAGTCAGTCACACCTAACACTTGACAGTATAAAGTTTCTATATTATCGAAAATGAAAGCAGATTCATTCAGTATCAGACTATTAGAACTCACATTCTATCACAGTTGCTTGGTAATTCTCTCTCGCTATATCCTACAAAGCTACATCTCTGTTGCCTAAATACTGGCCCAGTACAAATTTTTATTCCCAACATATTTTGATTAATTTCTGTTATGTATTAATAGCCTTTACTACTCCAATGCTCTGTAATCACTTACTTTTATTGATCATGTTGAATAATAAAATAAATCTATGAGTTTGACAGGAAAACCAGCGTTCTTATTCCAAAACTTAATTTAAAAAGTAATTACTACGAAATAATACGGTAAAGTAATTACTATGAAATCATACAAAAATTATTTGAGCTCTGAAAATTGGATGTTGTATAATTTAATTTTAGTTAAATCGAAATATATTTCAGTAAACAAAAAGTAATATAATAGTAGTTTATGCAACTGTCATATAATGAAGGGTATTAAAACACGAGTGGAATTTTTGAAACGAGCGATAGCGAGTTTCAAAATAGTTAACAAGTGTTTTAATACCCGTGTTATATGCAGTTGCATACACTACTTTATCTTCACTAATAATAATAATAATAATAATAATAATAAGTTATTTATTTCTTTGAGCAAAACTTAAATGCCTAATACAATGTTTGGAGAAAACCCTATAAGTAAATAAATACCTGTAGTGGGATTCTCCGCTCTTCCACAGGACACAAACACTTGATTAAGTTATGGTACAAACATTAAGATTATCTTAATAACACTTGTCCACACCGGTATTAACACTAAAACTTGCTAAAACATATTCAAGTTGTTATACTTAATATTAAACACAAAACTTTGTTGTTTACTCTAATACAATATATCAATATTTTGTAATATTTAACTTTACAGTATCTCGTCTGTTCAACTTTTATATAATAATATGTATTTATTTTATAATATTAATCATATTAATTCTAAAACTATTTGATTTTCGCTAATACTGAATAATAGAATTAGTCAAGTCAGACCGGCGACTGTTTGACCGACGTGGCGACGACTGCTTTACCGACGATTTAAAATGTAATGTTCTTTGAAGATAAATATTTTTATTAAATACTTTAATTTCATTGCAAAAATTTCGGCGCGTAAATATATACTTTTTATAATTCAATGTTAATAAAATACTAGCTTCAATGTTGAAATATAATGTGAAAAAATCACATGACTTTACTTTTAAATTTCTAAACAGTAGATTATTCGTTGTCTGTGGCGTCCATGTTTGCTTTCATGTTTTTGTAGAGCTTTGTCTCTTTCTCGCAAATCCTTTGCAAGCTGGCATTGAACCAATGACAGTGCAGCTGCAGCGCGCGGCCAATCAGGAGCGAGCGCGCGCTGGTAAGAATTTTGAAATAAGGCTGTCTCATCATTCTCTCTCTCTCTCTCGCTCTCACACAGTGTTATAATGAGATTTTTCGATATCGATTTGGATACTAAAATAAAATGTCAATTGAGTTTTTTGTTGTCTGAGCTATAACAGTAGTCATTATAAGTCAAGTATTGAAAACATAAGTAGAATGTTACAACATTAGTGTAGATAAAATACATTAAGCAATTGATGTTGTAATGAAATAGCGTTCGTTACTTTTGCTAAATGTATTGCTACACGTTTGTGGCTGGCTCTCTGCCAGCGAGCGCTGAAGCTGCTGCATTCGTGCACGAAACTGCAGTAGGGTTACAGCACTCGAGAGCAGATTGATAATGTGACAATGGTGTCTTGTTTAAGGTAGTGCCATGCTGCACTGCAGCAGGTTTAGGACGGCACGACCGGGGAGGTGCTGTGTGCTCACAGGATTCCATTCTGAAGTGACATGCGTTTGCATTGTACATTTTCAGTTGTGGAGTCGGTAGTGTGGTGTATTGCCGGAAGAGTAACCCATACTTTTTCCGCACGAAATACCTAGAAGGGAAAGTGTAAGAAGAGCACTTCATAATAACTTACTCACTCAGGTTCAGACTTCTCGTTTGCCCCCGATACTAAAAAACATACAAAGCAATACTAGGACAAACCTCAACAACACGCGGTTTCCATTTCACCTTAAGTTTTCTTCTGAGGCAATCACAAACAACCCACAACCCACCATGAATTAACCATTGCTACTAGTTTTTACAATATAATATTACTAGTTGCGCCCAGCGGTTTTACCCGCTTAAATTTCGATCCCGTGAAATATTTAAAATCATCCCATGGCACCCCATAGGAACATTTTTTCGGGATATAAACTATCCTGTGTTAATCCAAGTTATCCTCTATGTGTGTGCCAAATTTTATAAAAATTGATTCAGCAGTTTTTGCGTGAAGGAATAACAAACAAACAAACAAACAAACAAGGTTATGATGTACACTGATGGGATGTTTTTTTTTTTTTTCTGAAAAGTTTTAATTAATTATCGCCGCCTTCGCTGGCGCGGCGATTTTGCCTTTTTAGTGTTGTACTTTGTGTGTAGTTTTTTTATTTTTTTTTTTATTTTTTTTTTATTTTTACTACTACTACTTACTGATGGGATGTTAACTGACTTTAAACTAGAAATTTAGAAACCTCCCTAAAACCACGAGTTCCATCAGCGTCGATGTTAGCAAGATGTCCTGGCACTAAATGGAGGGAGGCGTGGGTCCTTCAGAGGAGTCTTCTCCTCCCTAGGGGGGGGGGGGGNNNGGGGGGGGGGGGGAGGTTGATCTGGAAGCAAGACTGTAGGGGGCTCCTACATTTACGATGTTATATAACAAAAGAGAAATATTGATAGTGATTAGTGATATACGGGGTTAAGCAATGAAACAAGCAAATCCGCCGAGTGCTTGTTGCAACACACAATACACTGATTTACAATTCTAACGAGCTCAATTTTATATGAGATAAATTGCTTACTAATCTAATTGCAGTTGCTATGCACGCTGGCTCGTACATCGACCTCACCATATATAGAACGGTGCAATGGGGTACTTACTGCTTATCCCCGCACACGATTTCATCCTTTTCCTGCTCTTAAGTCCCCTATTCTTACTGGGTATTACATAAGTTCTACTTAGTTCCGCCACCACGAAAATACTGGTACCATGCTGGAGACATCAATATTATTGAGTACCAAGTTCTTCCTGAAGAAACAAGTTAAACTATTATCTGTTTTTTCATTAAAATAAGAGCGGCAGTGATCGGCGCGGAGTAATTAAAACTTAAACGAGTTTCAATCCTTCAGATATAAAAGTAATCAGGGAAGAGATTACGGCAACGTAAGGAGATCATTTGTAGGACGAAATTTGTAAGGGGGAAGTGAGAGAAATATGAAAGGATACAGCGAACATATATACAGCTTTGCTTACATGCAAGGGCTTACATGCAAGGGCCCCTGTACAAGGTTTAATATTATACATATTATATAATACATATTTCACAAATTACTCAATATTTTATCCAACTGCGTTACCAAAGAAAGGTTATGTTTTTCGACCATAATATGCATGTGCATACATCTCGTCTGCAACTGCCTTAACTGAGAAATTTAAAAACATGGAAGTAATAACATACTTTTTAATAACACGAACTCGTTTAAAAAATAATTTAGTTACAATAATATAAAATAGAACATTGTTATTAATTATTTTATTTCTAATTATAGAATTAAGAAGTATGTCATTACTTCCTACCTAGACCACTTTCCCTTCTGACCTAGACCTAGACTACCTAGACTAGACCTAGACTAGACTAGACCTAGACCACTTTCCCTTCTAGCTGTATATCCTGACATTAAACCTTATTGGCTAAACACTTATCAGACCGGATTGTCGACCCATCAAAGAGCTAGTCCATTTAAAATAAACATAAAACACAAAAAATCTTCTTCTCTTGGAATTTTATTTGACTCCCTTCACTGGAGCAGGCTGTTGCCTCGTTAAATGTGGATCATTAACTGCTACAATATTTGAGCGTCCATAAATATCCAACCGCCAACGTCGCGGTGCGTTTTATTGGTTTGAATAAATTAACGACTAAAAGTTAATTTTATGGTCCCAATAAATGATCAGCGATGATAATAATTCCTACCGCCTACAGAATACACAATTATATAATGGTAACATAAGTTGCTCTTTTGATACAAGTAGAGGAACAGTATCAATATTTAACAAGTTTAGTCGGTATTACAGGACGGATTATGATATCACAGAAAAGCCCTATACAGATTCATTAGATAATTATGAGTGATAGTCGGGTGACAAAACTCCTAGACTTTTTATTATTATTATGGCAAACGCCATGTCTCGATAAGGACTCAATGCAACGGTCCGTGGTTGAGCCGAGCCGGTATCGAGTTGTGTCCGAGCTTTGTGCGTTGCGCTCGACACAAAATTCATCTAATATTAGTGTAGCGAGCCACAGTCGGTGCTCTCCTCCGTCTCTGACCCGGCACGATCTAGAGGAATCGTCCACTGGGTAAATGATAATGCATTAAACTCTATCCAAATTCCGAACACACGAAGAAAATGTGAGAAAATTTAAATTATCTCACACTCGAGTCGGTAAAGTTGAAAACTTTTCTAGAGCAAGACATTAGCAGTTCTAACAATTCTAACTATCAACTTTTCACATTCTACAGTAAACTTTTACTATTTCAATGTGAATAAAATTCTACTATTATAATTTGAAAGTTTATATGTATAGTTTTTATTCTTCTACATGAAAACTTCTTATGAAAATATGTTTGAGCTCAAAAAAGGACAGTCCCTTAGGATATATTTTACACAAGTGATACCACCTGAAAGCTGTACCTTATACTCCCTTTAAACCTAGGCAACCGTGTGTACACTGCCAATTGTATATTAAATTACTTTATACTTTTATTTATTATTATAATTAAATATATTTCTTTGCGTTATATAGAAGGCTCATCAATCATTACTAGTACCTACAACTGGTATAATTATGATAAAAAATAGGATTGTGTGTCAGGTGTCTAGTTGCATACAAATAAAACGCTGACACAAAAGCATACAGCTTAAACTCACTTGCATACCAGCTAATTTTTATACATACATTTCTTGATTTATTTACCTACCAAATAACTGCACCCTGTAGTTTTACCCGTGTAAAAATATATCCCGGGGGAACGATTTTGCAGCCTTCAGTTTGACCGCTACCTCAGCTGAACCTACAGTATGTAGTTGACCCCTCGACCCGGACGTATTGTTGGTCTATAAAATATAAAGCATAAAAATTGTTTTGCGAGAATCGATCACTAACTAGAATAGAACATACTATGATAGTAGATTTAATATTATAGTACATATAGATGAAACTCCCAGGCCATTCCACAGATCAGGCAGATAAATCCATTTACACGGGTTAAGCTTAGACGCTGGAGCATATTTGAAGTTCAGCAGAGCACTGTTATGCTGTACAAATTCATAATGGAAATTCTCGCTTTAGTCCAATAATTTGCATACTGTGACGTCACGTGAAGACATTATGTTGTGTTAGTTGTTTAAACATTCATCTGTACGGTAGACATACATAGGCACATTGACTTAGCAAAGTAAAGAATTCCTTTCGGGCCAGTATAAACGCCTTTACAAAAAGAAGAAAGCCTCCAAAAATCAGTAAACAAGCCCCTTCGGACCATGATGTTGAATTCTCATAAAGTTGAAATCTCAATGATAATGAATGATGATTTTTTTTCAATTTCGCAAAATGTAAAAAAACATAGCCGCCGGTACAAAGCATGATGAGGTCCGCTTCGTTTGTTTCGCCAGATCTACAAATATATCTCAATGAAGTAATATAATGTATATATAATAATATAATATATAATAATATATATAATAATATAATAAATAATAATGTTTATTTCGGACCAGATCCATATTAATTGTTAGTGACACCAAAATACTTAAAACTATGTTAGTATAAAATTACATTAAATTCATTTTAATTAATACATTCATAATTATTATTTTGATACATTACATTACATTACATTACACATACAATACATTTAACATAAGTCAGAATCTATAGTTATTAATCATCATCATCATCATTAACAGTATTTAACATAAATATGAATATAATATAAACTATATAGTAATAAACTGTTGGACTGACTGGTGACTTCTCGGTTGTCTGACGAATCGCTTATGGGAGGAAAGCCCTTGCGGCACTTGTTGCCCGATTTCTGCCTTGTCCTCGTCTCCGCACGTAAGATCCCGTCTCTATAACGTTTTACAATGCGATGGATCACTGCTGTCGATACACCTGCAGCTCTACTTACTGAGCGCCAGGTGTGCCCCTCTTCGATCGTGGTTACGGCCCTAGCCACCGAAGTTTCTGGCAAATCACTCACATCGTATCAGGATAGTGTACACAATTCAAAAACAAACACTGGAATGAGCCACAGTCCCTATGCACAGCATTCAACAATAATGTTATCAGAAGCAATTAAAACGCTAAATGTCAGCAAACGCTTAAAGACCCATAAAACCTGTCCTTACACTTGAAATTAAGATGTTTGTAGTCCAGTCCAATTTCTAACAAGCTTATCAACACATTAATAATAACCATTTTTCAAAATATGCGATAATATTGAAAAAAATCGATACATTTTTTGTGTTCCCCTAATTTTGCCGGTGTGTGTATTTTACAAATACATATTTTACAAATACGTATTTAACAAATACATATTTTACAAATACGTATTTAACAAATACATATTTTACAAATACGTATTTAACAAATACATATTTTACAAATACGTATTTTCGAATGCATGAAAATCTGGTCCTTGGTGTTTCGGATGTATCTACTTTCAATTGTTTTAATGTCACCAGAAAAAATATCTGTTATGGTTAAAATAATGATGAAAAACATCAAATGATAGCTAAAAAAAAACCTTTGTTGATTAGTAGTTTAGTACCTAAGTAACGCTATGAAGAAATTTATTGATATACAAAGATAGCAGACGTGTTACGATGTTAATGTCAGGTTAAATACGAAATACAATCTGTATTGTAATATGTTTGCTAAGAATAAATAGTCTGCGTGTATTTAATTGGAGGCTAGGCTCAACTGACATCGTATTATGTTTTGGGACTATTACAGAACCAAATTAATACACCAGTATTGACAAAAGGCTTTGTAAGGTAAGGTGTATCTACAAACATATTATGCGGACTTGACAGGGGCGGTATTACCCTCTTTTCCTCCAATTACTTACTAGAAATTGAGGATAGAGACATATCAGTTATTAAATGGCTCGCGCTGCTCATTTGCTCCACTAAAGGCAATATTACACGGGT
>LUGF01035670.1:0-12422 GCA_001625245.1 Calycopis cecrops
ACCGGTTATTATTAAAGTTGAATTTAAATTAAAAAAAAACTAAATTGTATGTACTGTACACTATGTTAATCCGTACTTATAATACTGCAAGGAAGGAAAATATCTCCAAAATGTAAAACGACACTTACATACCCACTTATCACGTTTTTCCAGCAAAATTTTAAAGATAACGGTATTTCATTAAATAGACCTGCGGCACTACGTACTTTTATTTCATTTAAGTATAATATTTAATATATTTAATGCATAAAGTATGTTATATTTAATGAAATAAATTATTGTCGTTTGATCACTACATACTACTTACTTTATGTATATTTTTAATACCTCTAAATAAAATAGAACGAAGGTACATATACGTATTACGTACTTACTATTTTAAATTAATAATTTATTCTAAGTACATCACATTGGCTTAGGATGTAAGTACAGAGATTTGTATGACTGAAATAAACAATTAAAGAAATACAAATATAGAAGTTTATTACGGTTTATTGAACTGTTCGCGTGAAAATTGAATCCAATTAAATATCTATTCCTCATTAAATAAAACCTCTTTTTTTAAACATTGTAGATTTATCACAATTATTTGCCAATAAGAAATAAGAACCTGAGTACTTATTTAATTGTTCGTTCGTGTAGCGGTTACTAGGTATTGTTTTAGTCGGTAGATTAGTTGAAGGTGGAATGATTAGTTGATAGAAGGTGACATTACCCTCATTACCTCTTTAATTAACGATTAAAAAATGTAAATTATGTTTTTAGTGTTTTTTGGGCTAGGCTTTGTAAGGTTCAATTTTACTGTAGGTATTATTTTTGTACTATTTTGTATACTTAAGTGTAATTAAATACAAAAATGCTTAATTATTATAAAATTTCGCCACTACTCAGATCTAAAATAAACCGATACTTTTTAATATCAAAAACTTACAAATTCGTTATGGTTGAATAAAACGCAACAAAGCAAAGGTATACCACCCTCTCGATTCTCGCTGCAAAATTGATCTGCATACTTTCGATAAAAAGCAAACAGGCTAACGAAAAAACCGGTCTTTTTAGTGGCAATTTAAACATACGCGATTTCGAAATTCGTGGGACTGCCCGAAAATGTGTATTCGACATTTCATCCTCGAGTCTTTATAAAATCTTGAATATAGATTGATTTCTTAGGTTTACGTTGAAATAACTGTAATATGGTGATGTTCTGAAGATTATTGGATATTTAAGAAGTTACATCGGCTATTGGTATAGCCGAGAAATTGTAAAATGTCATTTCTCTCTATAAATTTACTTTAGATGGCATTATTCGTAAAACACAATTCAAAATGATTCCCGACGTCGGACACAATCATTCAAAATAGACAGGACGGTGGAAAATATGCACAAATATTCACCGTACTGCTTTAATTTCAAAAAGTGGGTCCCAACATTTACAATAATTACCAAGAATCCTACTAGGACACCGTGGAAAACAAAACTCGGAAAACTACTTCAGGAAAAATGTCGCATCGCATAGCATCAATGAGTTTAAATGACATCATTTAAATTATTATTTTCAACTTGACTTATTTAATGTTTTAAAATTTTTATACTTGTTTGAAACTTTAATTTTTATTTGTTTTTATTTAATTTTAATATTAATGATAATCAATTTTATACAACAAACTCTCTAGTAGGACATTTTTATTGAATTAATTTCGTGACATTAAAATTAATAATAAGTACGTATTAAACTATAGGTAATGACTAAGTACGTAATTGTAAAAAAATTATATAATGTTAGTAAAAGCATGTTGTGCTAGTTAAATAGGTATTTGTATAATGACATTGCATAATTATTATGGCCCATCTTCCATGTTTTCACAAATAAATAAATTCTATTCTACTGTTATTTATACAAATCTTTTCGTCTAGATGCATCATTACGTTCTTATAACGTTTTTCTTCAAAATAAACTACGATAGTAGGTATACCTACTTATAATATATACCTACTAGCTGGTGGCCCGTGACTTCGTTTGCGATTACAGAACTGAAGTGAGTGATTTTCCCGCAGTAAAAAGAATTCTAAATGCTGACCAGGCTTAGTATCATAATACACACCACAAAAAGTTTCATTCGAATCCGTCCAGTATTTTTTAAAAACTAATCTTTAGATTAGCCCGGAGAAACAGACAAACGTACAAACAGACAAAAAAATAAAACATCTAAAAGTGTTCTAATACTATTTCAACTTCCCACCCTTATTAGTTTTTCGTAAAAATATTCAATGTACAGACACACGAATTTTACTGTTTTATTATATTATGTAGATATAGATAGTTCGTAATAGAATCTTATAATTTTTAATCAACAATCAGCGTGACGTAATAATTTGAATATTGCAATACCATCACGATAGTGGTAAGTAGTTATACGCCGGAGCTTGCGTAACGTAGATAACAATCACGAAGTCCGCTACGTCCGACGCCGTCAGATTTTTTTATAGTATAGGGGGCCAACGAGCAGTGGGAGCTGCTTTCGTGACTACCAACGCCCATAGGCATCCGCATGGAGGCTGTACAGATGCGCTGCCCTCCTTTCTCCTCCTCAATGGGCCACCGGCTTACACACCGCCAGAAACGCGACAGCACAGATGTCACTTTACACCGGTCTCGTGTAAGTGAGTGTCTGTGGAGAACATTTTTGTTAGTGGCAGCTGCCCTAAGGAGCCCTGCACTGCCGCGGTGTAGTGGTCCTGTCCGACCTGAGACGAGGGCTTACAGTCCTGTTTCGGACCAAAAAGTGTTGATTCAATTTCTAATAACAGCCCAGTGTTGGGAAGTTAACGCTGTTGTAACCCCCGTGCCTCGGAGAGCGTGTCAAGCAGTCGGTCCTGCGTCTGATTTCTCTCCGGTAGTGTCGGACTGCCGTCCCATCGGAATATGAGAATGAGGGAATAGAGAGTGCACTTTTGCACTTAATTGGTATCTGGCTACTCTCTAGAGATGGCCGTAGCCACGACCAAAATGACATAACTATTAAAACAATGACGTAAAGAGGCGCTTGTTGTATGTTATTACGTTTCGTTATTTCAATCCAACGTAAAAAACCCATATAATACCTACATAACATTACTCAATATCGCCAACGGTTTAATTCGAATGAAACAAAACTCTAATAGCTAAGTTTACTATTACAGTGTCAATTAGTTAGCTGACACTTAATTCGTTACAATCACAACATTAACATGTATGTTATATGCATGCCGGTAACAGGACACAGGCTTCTTTATTATCTGTACCTATATGTCGTTAGTTTTGTTTTGAGACCTCGAGTGATGGCCACATTATAATAATTTGAAGCAGTCAGTTTTTTTTATTATTTTATTTTGGGGTTTTAGTAAGAGGTAGTGCCACACTGCATGCGTGCATGCAGTCGAATTGGGCCGGCACGACCGGGGAGGTACCTCTCGCTTACACGAGGCCGGCGTAAAGTGACAGCTGTGCTGTCGCGTTTCGTGCGGTGTGTAAGTAGCCGGTAGCCCATGGAGGTGGGCGGAGAATGGAGGGCAGCGCATCTGTATAGCCTCTATGCGGATGTTTGTGGGCGTCGGTAGTCATGAAAATGGCTCCTACTGCTCGTTTGCCCTCCTATACCATAAAAAAAAAAAAACAGAGGTAGTGCCACACTGCATGCTTGCATGTAGCCGAATTGAGGTAAGTAGGTACCTCTCGCTTACAAGAGTCCGTCGTGGCATAAAGTGACAGCTGTGCTGTCGCGTTTCGTGCGGTGTGTAAGTAGCCGGTGGCCCATGGAGGTGGGAGGAGAAAGGAGGGCAGCGCATCTGTATTGCCTGTATGCGGATGTCTGTGGGGGTCGGTAGTCATGAAAATGGCTGGCCATTACCATAAAATAAAAATAGTGTTTATCATTGAAATATTGTCGAGAATAGATCAGGTGGCGGAAATAGATGCGGAAATATTTACAAGACAAAAGATAGAATTACAATGTGTTGCAATCTTGCAATGCAAACTGTTTGGATTGTGTCGGAGGTAAATCAAATTGTACGTCGTAAATTGTATCAATAATTCGCAATTGAGATTATGCTCAATAACAACGGCGGGTATACGATAAGAGTGGCAATCGCAAATGTATTGGAAACAGTTTAAGTAACAACTTGTAGACTTGTCTGGGCCCTGTGAGATGGGCGTGGCCTGTCGCAGGCCGGAGAGCGCCTGTTCAGGTGGGGGCTTAGGCTTAGGCTTAAGGACCCATTCAAGGGGTCCCTTCTCAACTCCAAGTTCTCAATACCCTGAGCCCCGCCAACCGGCGCTGTGGAGTCTATTGCCAACTGGTCCAGGCTCACCTCATCCCCCCAGACGACCGGCTTTCGTGAGGTTATCGAGTAGGGACTAGGGATCTCCCACTAAGGAGTCCAGAATCCCCACTGTAACAACCCATCCTGGATATGCCAGTGCCGTATATTTACGCCTCATCAAAAACTAATTTTCCACTAAACGCTTGACAAAAAAATCCTGTGTAAATACTGCATAGCGCAAATGTTGGCAACTTGCTGATAACGCTTTGATGTACAAACATACATATTACATACTACGTAAATACTTACATAAAAACAAAAGTGCAAAATCGTGTCCGTAAACTGAGAGACGGGACAATATTATGTTATCCTACTAATATTAAAAAGTTTGTATGTTTGTTTGTTACTTCTTCACGCAAACTGCTGAACCGATTTTCATGAAATTTGGCACACACATAAAGGGTAACTTGGATTAACACAGAAGTTTTAATCCCGAAAACATGTTCTTATGGGATGCTATGGGATTATTTTCTATTTTCCACGGGATGGCGTTGAAACCGCGTGGCGCAGCGAATGGAAAATATATTGAGAATGTGCACTGTGCAGTTCTTTACTGAATTAATAGTCCAGGAGTTGTAGACAGTACAGTAGGTAGACATAATATTTTAGAAATTAAAATGTATACATACCTGAGACTTGCTCATATTTCATAGTAGTAGTAAATATAATAAGAAGTAGGGCCATGCAAGCATGCATGCAACGGAACTGGTCTGGCACCACCGGGTACCTCTAGCGTACACAATACTGGCGTAAAGTGACAGATGTGCTTTTGCGTTGCGTACGTTGTTTAAGTAGCCGGTGGCCCATGAATGGGAGAATTAAAAAGGGCAAGGCATCTGTAGTTATAACCAGTATACGGATGTCTATGAGGGTGTTTGCTCATGAAAATGGTTTCGCCAATGTATACATTTAAAAAGTGAGAGAGAAAATGTCAATATATGTATATTAAAGGTTGTAAACACGCAGTCGAAAGCTTATGTTGGCTACCGACCCTCCTTCCCCTTTCCTAAGCCACGGGGAACTCGCTGACCGCACGAAACGCGACAGCTGTCAATAGCTGACATTCCCAAGGCGCATCCCCGACCTCACCAGAAAGGCGCAGCTGTTGACACTACGAAGTATCGCACGCCGACACCTCAACAAACAACACTCATCACTTTCAAGAACTCGGCGCGTGTTTATCACATGTTTATTTTGTGATTAAGATTATAAAAGTGGCCATTTCTCTTTTGTGAAACTCGGGCTTGTTCCATTGCTACGTCACGAGTGAGGCCCAAGGTTTTTTGACCACGCGTCACGTTTGCGATTACTTTTTTATAGCGGGAATTATAAGAGGGAAAACGAGCAGTCGGAGGCATTTTCATGACCAGCGACGCACATAGTCATCCGCGTAGAGGTTATACAGATGCGTTGCCCTCCTTCCTTCTCCCTCCATGGGCCACCGGCTGGTACCGCATGAAACTCGGCAGCACGGCTGTCACTTCACGCCGGTTTCGTGTAAGCGAAGGTCCCCGGTCGTGCCGGCAAAATTTGGCTGCATGCATGCAGCACGGTACCTCGCACAATGGTACTTTGAGTACTTTGCATATTGAGTAAAGTTTCGTGACATGAAGTGTATAAAACACAAGATAATCTCACTTTACTAGACACTAAAACAGTACCGATGTCGTCGATTTGAAGTTGTTAAACGTTTATTTAGTTATTTTAAAAGTAAACAATGTCAGCTCTGTGTAACTGTAATATTTTATTGATGGAAATCGTTAGAAATTAGAATTCTATACACCCTCGATGCATTTTCTGATGCCACTGACTCTCATACTCAGAGTATCGTCAAGAAAATAGCTTATTCTTCTCACAAAGGTCAGCGACGCCACTGCTAGACCTCTGGTGTTGCGGATGTATGTGGGCGTTGGTGATCACTACATCAGGCGGCCCAACTGTTTGCCTCCAATGCTATATAAAAGTAGATTTCACCAATCGCATCTGAATTAAACACGACCACACGTGAACTGTCAAAATCAACTCCGCCATACCCATTTCTAAACGCAATATTGATATTGCGTTTAGAAATGGGTATGGCTAGAGTCTACACAAGATGTCAGCTGTGGCGAAACTGTTGCCCGCGAAGGATATTCGTAACAAAACACTCACCAAAACCAAATCCTTGACATAGATCATACATAATAATATATTGCTGGCATTTTTAGGTGACATTTCGAAACTTATCGATTGTTAATATCGACAAATGATAAACATGGACGGTAATTGAGTTTCGAAATTCGAACGCACGTGGAGAAGTGTAACGAGCGATCATTCTATTTTCAATTTTGGCGCTCCATTATTATACTTACCGTAGACAATATAAAGTTTAGTTTACCATAGACAATATAGAGGCTGTTGCACGTCCCACATTAAGAAAAAAATAATTTCCATTCTAATTCCTTTCGCAATTTTGTTTGTAACGCGTGTTTTCTCTTCGTTTGGTTAATAATTTCACGTATGTTTACGAAATGTAAATTACAAAAATAACAAGTAGTCGAAAGTAGTTGTGGTTATGTCCTTCTTGTATAGGTATTCTGTACTGTTCCCACTGTTCAGTACCTATATGATTGACTATAGAGTAACCATATAGCTGGTACAGCTACTGTATAGGCGAGTTCCATGTCCTAGTCCTCGTATAAAAAATCCTAAGTTTCCCAGAGAAAACCTATTCTCAGTGGGGTACAAGCCGTAAAGCCCTTTTCATATAAAAATTCAATATTCACCACTGCCAAATACCTACTTCTACGACTAGTACTTCATAGAATTATTGTCTGTTTAAATAAATAGTACGTACCCACAACGTTTAAACAACTGGCAATTCTTGTTTTGTTAAGTACATTAAAATAATAATTCAGAATACATAACACTAAACCTTGGCAATATCCTCATACTTACGTATTTTTTAATAATTAATTAAGACAAATATATTTAGCATAATAATTGCATTTACGTGTTTATTGCATAACAGGTTCATTTACGTGCTCTTGTACTAAGTGATAACTTCCAAATTCCAATGTTAAGGCTTAATTACTTTTTATGCTTTTCGTTGTCACGGTTCGTTACCTCACCAACTGGGTGAAATGTAAACCAAAGAGTTTATAGAAAACTCAGTAAAAATAACATTTTGTCGAATTTTTACGAGCCTAATTGTAGATATGTACTACTCGGCCGCGTTAACATGGCACCTGGCTCAATTGATGACGTTTATAGTACTGAGTGAAAAAAAATATTTACATATAAAAATTATTTTTTTTATAAGTACCTATATGATATTATATCAACATTTATTTTGTGCTAAGCCTTTATTATGAGCTTATTGCTGTGGCTACACCGGACGGAAGGACATATTTAGTACAGGAGATAGAGAAACAAAACTTATAAGGAATTATATAATATACATTTATTTGTTGAATCCCTTCAATAAATATCAATGGACATTCGATTCAAATGGATTCAATTCGCGCACATGCATGTCGAGAATACGGTTCTACGCTCCGTACCATTCGACACAATCGAAAAAAAATCCATGTCAGTCGTCACTGAAGACTGAGATGCGAAGCTGGCTAACAAAAAATAATATAAATTATGATGCCACAATTACCAAACCAGAATTATACCAATTGATAAAAATAAATAAACTTAAAAATATATATTGTGGTAGATGAATTATTGTGAGACAATAGCCACGTAGTCGTACGTCGCCACCTTACCACTGCGATTTAAATCCAATCGAACAAATCTGGAATTTAATAAAACAAAGGGTGGCTGACGAAAATATCGATCAGTCAGAAAGACAAATAGAAAAAATAAAAAGAGATAAGTAGCAGGTGGCCCATGGAGGTGGGAGAAGAAAGAAGGGCAGCGCAGTTGTACCTACAGTAATAATAAATAATAACAAAAAATAGAAAAAATAATAAAATAAACTAACATAAAAATAGAATTCTGCAATTTTTTTGACCCTTCTAATTATTTTTTTTTTTGATAAAAAGCATGCTATGTCATATCTAACACCTCTAGGAATATGTGTTCCAAAGTTTTATAATGATCGGTTGACTAGTTTTTGCGTGATAGCGTACAAACAATCACACATTCACATTTAAAATATTTGTAGGATAATTATCATAATTTTTATCAATTAATCATAATCTAACTCTTCTATGCCAGACATAACAGAGCTTTCACTTTCGTCGTCCTCGGTATCACTCTCAGAGCATTCTTCACCTCCAAGTGATAGGTATAACCTCTCTTTGATGAATTTCTTGAAGCCGATCTTTAGCCCAATACTCTTCTTCCAGTTTTCTAACATCGTTCAACATCGTTGTCAAAAGTAAAAGAGAATTTATTCATATAAAGATTACATTATATACAATACATTATTACTAGTGTGGTTCTATATACGTACAAATATAGTATACTAGTGTGTGTCTTACAGAGTCAGCAACGCTGCTGCCCCTTCCGGTGATGATGCGCGATTATGTTCGAGCGTGAACATTTGTGTTAAATTTGGAGAACGCACTGTCTCTAATAACAAATTTATGTAGGTAGCTGTTACAAAATAAAACGTCCAAACCTAACTGTTAAAACAAAAACTAAAACTACTAAAAACTAAAAAAAAACAATAACAAATATTTTTTTTTATGTACTTAACAAGAAATTTAAAAAAAACTGTGATGCTAATGCTACTTGTCTTTTACATCAAAAGCCAGGTGCCATGTTAACGCGGCCGAGTAGTAGCACTGTTACAATGACGTTAAAAAAAATTACATGATTGACAATAAAATGATTAGACATTTTTTTACGATTAAGTCTCAAATTACGATTTAAAGATCAAAGTTTTTTTAATAAGAATAATATTATAAAACTTTAATAAAGTTTTGTAAAGTTATACAGTTAGGTATGTCCGTATATATTTAAAAACTGTATTGTATCTAATTACCACATTTTTTGTTTTGCTAAAGAGCAAACAACAGCATATTTTAAATAAAAACCTAAAAAATGTACTGTAACTTGATTTATGTACTTAAACATTTTACATAAGTGGTTACGTATATTTATAAAATATGTATTATATTATACGTAAAGAGCAGGTGAGTTTTTTTAAATATTTAATTTTTCCTCAAGTAGACGGAAATGTAATTTTCCATACGAGATAAGGCATTTGGTTTTCCTATTACCTACACCTTTTAAAGTAAAACTTCTTTACGAGCGATTGACTTAGGGATTAGGCTGTTAATGTGCGAGAGCGTTACGAAAAATGTGATAGGGCTAAGCGAACAGAAGTTGATAGGGTTGATAGGGTTTGATAGATATAAGTTAGTGAAGACAGAGAGAGAATTACCTTTCTTAATTTGTAATTCTCTCTCTCCCTCTCATAGCCAGCTATGTTTCGTGTAGGAAGTTTTACTTCAGTCGTGTAGTCTAAAGCACACACATTTTTTTTAATTAAATATACCTACCTTCCTACCTATTCATCGTTTTAAATAAACGAGCAATGATCATACTGGAATTAAACAACCTGCAAAATGTACTGGTTGACCTTTACAGGCTTAATGATAAATTTTGTGCTGTAATTTATTTTAAATATAGACTTTTATATAAATAATAAAAAAATATTTTTATTTATTATAAACTTTTATAAACCTTTTCAAACTCTGAAATTCCAGAAGCGATAAATTATTTGGTGACCTTAGCTTTTAATTAATTGCATTAACTTAGGAATGGTGGGATTGACGGGAACGATAATTCCTAACTGTTGTTGCAACATGATGTCTATATTTATAAACTGTAGTACATTATCTACTTAGTAGATACTTATCAGGTGTGCTGACCGTAAGACGAGACCTTGCGATTGACCTACAATTTTCCTCCTAGATTTCCTAATGGGAAACAGAACAACAAAACTACAAGGTAGTTTTCTCGCGCCAAGCTCATTGCATCCGTAAACAACACTCCATTTCAGAATGAACGAATGGAATGAATGAAAATTATTTATTAGACCACGTACATTAGAAATAGAGGTAGTTAAATAATTAAATAAAGGTTTGACATGTGACTCTGTACTCCTCCTTTTCTTCTTTATGTTTCCGCTATATCTGTTGTGACGTTTTGCCAATGTTAACTATACTCATTCTAATGTCTTTCTAGTCTTGTTTGTGTATGTTATGCTTTAAAGTAGTGATTTTTATATTCATCATATTGTAATTTGTAGGTTATATGTTAGTATAACCTAGAAATGACAGAAATACGAGACTCAAGCGGAAGACCAGCGCTGACAATTTATGCCAGCAAATGCCGAATCTGAGACCGATTTACAAGGACCACTTGCATTTTATAATTTGTAATGTCTGTAACTTTACATTTATGTGGCTCTTAGTAAATAAATCTTTTCTTTATTTCTTTCTTTCAATTTGTAAGAGAATATTAATATTGTATAATATACTTATACTAGCCTACCAGAAGGTATCTGTATTACTACTGGGGATTTCATTTGGTATCTAGTTTTATGACGTGTCATCCTATCAATAACACCATTATGATATTATTTTGTATTCGAATCTATATGTACCTATAGTACGGTATTAAACGGTTTCTAGTTGTGAAGGGTTCAAAAGTGTCTCAAAATGGTTCGTATATATACATATTACACATACGATGCTGAGTAGGTAATTTTCTTTTCTTTGAACTTGGCTTTCCGCTACCGCGTCATTTCATGTTAGACGATATTCAGATGAGACAAGCGGATGATCTTGTATAGTTTATCATCGCGATGTCCGAGTGAGTCACATGGAGCAGCTTCATCATCAGCCGGAAGACGGCCACTGCAACCCCAGAGAGCGATGCAAGTCTCGGTCACGTGCAACGTCGGATCCCAGTGGGGCTTAGGGATGCTGGAGCCCCGGACCGGAGCCTTAGGGCCCTTTATATAATTTTTTCATAAAAGGGACCCCTTCTCAACTTCAGGGTCTCTAAGCCCCAGAGTCCACGATAGTTTATTCCGGCGCTGGCCACGTGTATGCAACTTTAATAACTTTTAATTTTATGCCAAGAACGTGCAATAGAAAACACATTTTCCTGCTAAATGTGATCATAAAACCTATCTAGCCGCAAACATCAATTTACCACAGACAATTTACATGCTCATAAGAATACCCAGGCGATTATTATCAATATCTCGCGAGCTGTGCAGTCGATTATTCGCCGCGTGCTGTGGTTTATAAGAATTTGACGTACTGCGCAACTTGTAAAGTGCAGTGCAATTTTACCGCGGCACCTTGACGTGATGTATGTTGCATTGGCTACGGGGTGCAACTGACTCTAGCGAGTGGGTGCGCCAGTCGCTCGCCTCAGGTGGCCTCACAGTTTGTGTATTGCTGGTAGCGTTGCAGAGGTTGAGTCACGCTAGTCGCGAGGGCATTTTTTTAAATAGACGACGGTTGAAGAAATGCGTAATTACATAATGAGAGGCCCGGGTCTCACAAATTTCCCCCAACTCCCAGCCCGTGCTAATTTAGCCAGGCACACACTCCGAATGTGAAGAAGCTGAGCCAATGACAGTGTTTGTATCTAATAATCAAAAATTTATGAAAAAAGTCAAGAACTAACTCCGACGATGTGTTTTTTTATAGAATAAGGTAGCATACGAGAAGTCGGAACCCCTTTCAGGACTACTGGCACCCATAGATATCGGCATGGAGATTATATAAATGCGTTGCCCATCTTCCTCCTCACCCCGACGCTGGCAACTTGCCCCATCGGGGGCACTTGACATTTTGCCGATTTGCCACTATCCAGATACACTACTTGAATAAATCAATGATTTTTTTTTTATAGCATAGGAGGCAAACGAGCAGTTAGGTCACCTGATGTAAAGTGAACGCCAACGCCCACAGACATCCGTAACACCAGAGGTCTAACAGATGCGTTGCCGACCTTTGAGGAAAGAATAAGCTCTTTTCTTGAAGATCCCTAGGTCGTAACGGTCCGGAAATACCGAGGGGGGCAGCTGATTCCATAATGTAATA
>LUGF01035670.1:12655-27588 GCA_001625245.1 Calycopis cecrops
AAATCAATGATATTATAATGGAGACAACGCAAATCGAATGCACTCAGTCCTGGCGTAAGATTTCAGCTTTATCAACAGGCGTTACTTGAATAGAAGATAATTCAACATGAATGTCCTGGTAAAAGCCATTAGCCGGGCTAAACGGCCGGGCTGGCTCTTAAATCAGTCGCCCATTGGTGATACGAAGTAGAAAGTTCTGGAAATTGGAGTACAATTAATGGACGAAAAGGGAAAGGAGTTGGGCGCGACAATACATAAATTATGTTGTGGCGGTAACTTACTGTCACGTCACAGTAAGTTACTGTCACGTTGGCACCGTTAGAACAGTAACGAAAGCTAGGACTTCCAAAGATGATCTGTGGAGGGTTGGAACTAAAAACATCTAAATTTGTTATAAGAGGTTGCAGCCGAATCAGGCCGGCACGAGCGGAGGAGGTACCTCTCGCTTACGGGATGCCGGAGTAGGGTGACAGATGTGCTTTCGCGTTTCGTACAGTATGTAAGTAGCCCAACGGCTCCATGGAAGGAGTGGTGGGCAATGCCAAATGGTCATAAATTTAGGTACGCGTAATATATACCTGAAGTAAACTATCAAAATTGACAAACGTAATATTTATCAAACATCATTGAACTATTCATTTCGTTTACGTGGCTTTACTAAAGACGTAAAGGTGAAGTTTTATCAAATTTCCAGCCCGTTTCCCGCACGCCGTACATAGTCCACATAATCCTAAGTGGCTGCTCGAACTCGAGACTCAAGTAGGATGTGATTAGATTGCAACACTTTATCTATCGAGTTACGCAACGAAGCGCCATATTTTTCTCATTGTGCTCCATCTTCATCCTGTCTACGTGTAGTCGGAGCCATTTCCATGACTATCGACGCCCATAGACATCCGCATACAGATAAATAGAGGCGTTGCCCATCTTCCTCCATGGGCCACCGGCTACTTACACACCGCACGAAACGCGACAGCTGTGCATAGTGCAACACACGTGTTTGGACTACATGTTCAAGACGACTTGTCCTTGCCTGGGCGGGGCTACTACCTCGACGTTTGTCCCATATATCTTCCATTGCCGTCCTCGGTGCTAAGATTTGTCTCTAAGGCCGACGTTTTTATTTTATCACCTAATCTTTTTCCGGTATTTGCGATAGGTTTGATGTGTTATCTGACACATCACACACCTCGAGAGTGGATGCGATATGATTTGCTCTGACACACAACGCTTCCTCGTGTGAGCAACGAGGGCTATGTGCTGGTGACACATCCGTTAATACCAACTACTTTTAAGGTTGTTGCACTTATCACGGGGGTGTCATCACATTTTGTGATGGAGGAGCGGCAAAGGCTTTTTATGTGCGGGTGACACATTGAACGTACACTACTACACAGGATATTTCCCTCACAGGCATGTCATCAGTTTACATCTTGTGATGAAGGGTATAAACCTTAATTGGTATACAGCTTCAGCTGCCGGTTTTGCTTGTAAATGTGTAGACGAATCTGTGCGACAGATTCCATTTTATGATAAAAGCAAGTCTATGCGCAGACACAAGTGCATTATTTATTGCCATGTTCCTCGTTCCCCTAACACTATAGAAAAAGACCGGAGAGGATTCAGGCGCATAACAGGCGGGTAAATGTGCTCCGACGCACGCGGGTGCGACGCCGTCAAATTTCTGACTTTTTACTTCGTTATTAAAAAATCCAAGAGCACTTGTATGGTGTCCCAGGTTCTCTGTCAATCTGCTGATGAACATGATTACCAGTAGACCACGATGTAGTTGAGCCTCGATATGCAATACATAATAGTCCCGCTGAGTTTGTTTAGCCACTTCTTCTCACCGCAGGGTTAGGGATGTTTGTAAAATCCTGTTATGAATAAAAATTATTACAGGAAAATCTGTAGCAACCTTCTATAGCAGGAGAAAAATTTAATTCCCATTAACAGGACTTAGACCATTGCACTCCTTAATTATTTTTTTTTAATCAATGATTATGAGTCAAATTTTACACAAAGACCGCGAAATCTACTTCGGCAAATATTTCATTGTACTATAGTAGCGTTTTCAAGGCAGCGGAGTTTTTATATTCTTAGCTACATAACAATAATTGAGAATTACTCAAACAAGCTAAATTACGTCTTCATTTGAATAAGAAACAGTGTTTATAATTTACATATTTTATTGTAGTTATTTGTATCTATTTGTCCTCATTCAAGACGTATTGAATACAACATATAACATGTTAGTCATGAAAAAAAAAACAAGCTAGTACGTAATAAAGATTCTTCTGCTGTACTTCGAAAACGAATTTTTCTTGATTTTGATTTCCGACCTGTAATTGGTATGTTCATTAAGATAGTCATGACCTTCATACTCCGAGTGGAAGTTTTTGGTTTAATGGCTTGACCAGCCCTCTTTACCACCTTGTACCACCCACTGTGTAGCCACATTAACCAGTCACAACAGCGGCAACCACTTATGAGCCTTTAAGAAATCCTCGCCCGAGGGAAAAGCTAAAACTTTCTACAGACCCGCAAAGAATTTGATTAGAAGAAAGTAAGATGAGTAGAAAGTAATTCCAGTTTCCCTCCCTAATTAATGAGTAGACAGCACTGGATTTCAACTATATACACAGTCAAGAAAAAACCCTTTTTGACTCATAACTTTGTTCCTCTCATTGGCCTCTCATAAGTCATAGGGCATCGCAGAGCAGCACGCAGGCAGGCAGAGCAAAAAAACCTTCTATAATAATCAAATAAATGGAACCACAGCACCGATGTAATGTCTGAATTCTACCCTTCTAAAACAAACAGTAGAAAATATATGAGATATCCATCTAGGGTTGCCAGGCCCTTAAATCAAAAAGCCTGACACAGTCTCAAACTTAGCCGGAAATTTTGCCCTGAAAGCTCGACACACTGGGTTTTTAAAGAGAAAAAATGGTAGTTTAGTCGTAGACACTTATTATTATTATTTATTATAACTTTTTGGTAGACTTGTCAAAAGGTTCATAAAAGCCGGACATGCCTGACACAACTGTAAACCGCCGAATTCTCAAACCTGGCAACCCTATATCCATCAGAAGTATAAAACTGAATCAAAATTAATTTAACGAGCAATAGCCATCTTGCTTCCTGTTTCTAAATGTGGTTGTAAAAGAGTTTACAACTGCGGGACTCATCTTAATAGTCTGTTAAGGTTACTGGCATTTGAAAAGTAAGCACGTTGTGTTTATAAAATAAAAAATTTATAAAATAAAAAAGAAGGAATAAACATAAAAAATAGCGCGTACGTTAGCTGAGAGCCTGGCAACATAGAACTATTTTTAATTTTTACAATAATTAGATTACAATTTTTGTACCTAATATCATAATATTAAAAGCAAAGTTTCACCTAAAGTTTCCACAACAATCACCAACAATTAATTATGTTAAAACATGGTGTCGGCTATTTGGAAAATGCGAAAACTTAATGTTTATATTATAAAAAAAATATGATGCTATTAGCGTTTTAAGTATATAATGTCAAGAATCAGCATCAATTAAAATACAACGAAATCAAATAATAACCAAAATTCGTTGACGGAGAATTTTCTCTTCGCGCGCATCAAGGATATTACATTCTAGAGATATCCTAGCGAGTTAAAGAACTCTTCAGCAGCAATTCGCATACTGAACTATTTGATAAATTTCAGTTTTTACAAAATCCATAGTCTTGCATGTACAAAATCCATAGTCTTGCATGCAAGCAAATCAGATGCATACGAGATGGTAATGTATGCATACCTTCTGCCAGAACGCAGCGCCAGTAGTTCCGCATATGCTAATCCGTATTTCTTTTTAACTGTAACTTGACGGCGTCAGCATCTGACTCACATAGTCAGAAGACAATAGATTCATTTATTCATAAATTTTATGCACATCACCTGCAGGGCCGACGTGACCGCTACTAAAAGATTCACAGCCAATAAAATTGTTTTTACTGTTGTCAAGTTTATTGTCACGGTGCATATATTGAATGTCTAACGTATTGTGAATGTGTTTTAAGAGATGCTATATGCTATGCGAAGAGAGAATTGGGCCGACACGTGGAGTCGTGGAGGTACCTCTTATAATTTACACGACATCGCCGCGTGCTACCTTGCTGTTGTGTTTCATTTGTGTTCCGACATTTCCGAAAAGGTAAAAATTCCATCCTCAATGAAATTCACTTGTTGCTTGCTACAATTTATCTAGACATCGTAACGTTGCACCCAAGTCCAAAGAAAAAAATATGGAGAGAAAAAAATATACATAGAAAAAAAATAGAGAGGTGTACAACCCACCACCAGGGTAGTTTTAGGTTGCATGAAAGTTAGTAGGTTGTATGAAAGTTAGTAGGTTGTATGAAAGGTAGTAGGTTGTATGAAAGGTAGTAGGTTGTATGAAAGTTAGTAGGTTGTATGAAAGTTAGTAGGTTGTATGAAAGGTAGTAGGTTGTATGAAAGGTAGTAGGTTGTATGAAAGGCATATTTTATAAAATTTCACTAGCGGATCTGCTGTGATGATGATACTTACGACAACATAGACATTTGACTGTTATAATTGATTACGTTTGATAACAAGGTTGTAAATAAAAACGTCAACTTATTTTACTTGGATTAGCAGGCACTGAAACATGAGATAAAAAATTATTTGCTTACGGTGTAGAGTATCAGGTAATGTACGCACAATTTGCCGTTTGTTTTGCCGATTCAATGTTACTATCAGCAATTGTGTGGCGTACAATGCCACTTATCACGGAATTTTACTGTTTGTCTGTTTTTATGGCTTAGGTGTCGATTGGACAATTTAAACTCGCCAATTTTTGCCGAATCGACTCCTTTCAAATTTATTGAATTTGTCTAGATCTCTCAAATTTTGTTTGATCGGGAATTGGGGCACCTAGACTTCGAGATTCACGCACATGTACAGCTGCAAATAAGTGCATGTTATGGAGCCTAGAAAATGACTAATAACATATTGTAGATTGACTTGAAGCCGAACTGGGCCGCACGACCTGTACCTCTCGCTTACACGAGACCGGCGTAAAGTGACAGCTGTGCTGTCGCGTTTCGTGCAGTAGCCGGTGGCCTATGGAGGTGGGAGGAGCAAGGGAGACAGCGCATCTGTATGGTCTATGGCGGATGTCTATGGGGTCGGCAGCCATGAAAGTGGCTCTGACTGCTCATTTGCTCCTCTATACCATGAAAAAAAAAAAGGAAAAAAGAAACTAAACATATACGTAGGTATAGTGACAAAACACCAATCCAAAACACAGCCGTATTTCAGTGTATACTTTACGTTCTCGTGTAACTACTCCCTTACAGTGTTTTTACTTAAACATTAAATATTATGATTTCTCCAATGAAACAAATCTAGAATTCGATACAGCAACGGTATAATAAATCTTCCAACTCCACCTATTAGGTATATAGGTGGAGTTGCAAAATTTAATATAATATTTCTAATATATAATAAACTAGCTTCGGCCCGCAGCTTCGCCGGCGTAGATTTCGAACTGCAAAAATTGTTGTTGTTCTCAATTCTTCTGCATGAAAGATTCACAGCTCCTCCCCCGTAGGTGATAGCGTGATAATAATATGTAGCCTATACATATTGGCCCCACCTGTTAGTAATATTTATGCAAAATTTCATGTAAA
The DNA here is from genome assembly GCA_001625245.1 of Calycopis cecrops. NCBI lineage: Eukaryota > Metazoa > Arthropoda > Insecta > Lepidoptera > Lycaenidae > Calycopis > Calycopis cecrops. Next base: position 18,346 of record LUGF01035670.1, read on the forward strand.
TCCACGCAGTGCTTTTTGAGTTCCTATTAAATCTAGAGTATCCTATTAAATCTAAGTTAGCTAATACCATATCTGTATAAAAAAAATTATAAAAATCCGTTCCTTAGTTTCGGCGTGATTGACGGACAAACATCCAAACAAAGAAACTTTCACATTTGTAATATTAGTGTGATTGTTCTTTAATAAAATCAAACTATACACCTGTCCTACAACTACCGAACAAGGGTAAGACAGCTGATTCCCATTCGTTTTTTCTGGTAACGCAGGGGAATGCCTTGACACTCGCTACCCAGGAGCCCGGGTGGCTCAACCGGGTACAGTGTCGGGCTCGACGACCGGGTTGCCCCTACCGACTAAACTTAAACACAGATGGGGGACTAAAGTTAAACTCAGGGTCAGATTATAACTTAAAAAAAAGTTATAATCTGACCCTAGCCAATCGACACAAAGAGAAAATTATTGATAAAAGTGTGGAAAATAAACGGGTGTGTGAATAAAATCTTATTGTAACAATTGAATGTAAATATTATGGACCAAAGATCTGAATGAAGAATGATCTTCCGGAAACAATATACAATATGGTTTATTAATATCCTTTCAATACTTTGTATCCATGTTAGTTACATATTAAATGGTTTGTCACGTCGTATGTTAGCCGGTGGCCAGGGAGGTGGGAGGAGAATGGAGGGCAGCGCATCTGTATAACCTCTATGCGGATGTCTATGGGCATTGGGAGTCGGTAGTCATGAAAATGTCCCGACTGCTCGTTTGCCCTCCTATACCATACAAAAAATGTTTGTATGGCTTGTGTAAAGCTTTATCAGCTGATGGTAAGGCAATCCCAAAACCATTTTGCCCTCATTTACCTAAACCTCACAAACTGCATATGAAATTTTTTTTATATTCAGCTTAAATCTACCCCCGCGACCGGTTCATTCGGCGGCAATTCTAAATTGTCACTACTTTTGTGCTAGCGATCCATATAGGCAAGCGGTACATGATACCAATAATAAGCACCCACTTAGCCACTATAATGACAGATAATACTCGTATACATAATACTATATTATGTCTACAGTGACTAAAGCACGTTTCACAGATATAATGGCAACTTTTAGTCGACACTTAACTCTTAGCTACCCGATAAACGCTACTTATAAAATATTTTTATTCATAATCCGAACCGAATTTTAAGCTCCTTGTAGACTTTTTTATATGCTACATTTTAGCAAGAGGTAGTGCCCAACAATGCAATCAAATTAAGACGCTCTCGATCACATGTTAGCGTAACTTCGTGCAGTGTGTTTCCGGTGGCTTAAATGGAGAAGAGGAAAATAGATCAATACGTCTGAGTGCCAATGCTGATGTATGTGGTACAATAAGCTCCGACTGCTCGTTTGCTTAGGGATCACTGAAATCGGCCAGTCATCGTTAAAATCCTCGCTCGTTATAATGTGGCGTGCCAAAATTGTATTACGATGGTAATGGCTGGGGCGAATTGGCTCACGCGATAAGGCGCGGGCTCGGCGTGGGCACGAGTCGGTATGTGTGCGGCAGTGACGTCACAGTTGGGGAGGATAGATAACCGCACATGCTGTAGAATTCAGTTTAGTGGCCGTGGGCACCAAACAAAGATCAGTTTTCTTTTTATAGTGTACAGCGACAATCGAGGAGTCGGAGCCATTACCGACGCCCATATACATCATCAGAGAATTCACACAGATGGTCCACATATGCTCCCACCGCCACAGGCAGGACTCCATCAGTATGACAGGATGAGCATTGAGCATGGATGGTTTGTGACACCTGTTAGAAAAAAGAATGTATTAGTACACATTTAATTGTAAAATTTCACACAGGTTACCAGTTTTAGATAATGAATAATTATTAATTATTATTATACGTATAATATATTAAACGTATAATAAAACAGTAAAATTCGTATCTTTGTACATTGAATATATTTACGAAAAAGTAATTGGTGGCGATGATAAAATAGTATTTGAACACTTTAAGTTTTTTTAATTTTTTTGTTTCTCCGATGCTACTGGACGGATTTGGATAAAACTTTTTGTGATGTAGATACTAAGCCTGGTCAACAACGAAAGCACTTTTTACTCCGGTAAAATCTCTCATTCCTACGGGAAACCGGAATTTCAGCACACTGCAAGCAAACAATAACAAAGCACTTTGATTATAATATTACTACGCTAAGCGAACGAAGTCGCAGGCAGCAGCTAGTGTATTATAGAAGGTCTACAGCGGTAGCGCGTCACCGTGGTCACAGGGATGTTACTGGACATATTACGTGACGAGGTAGGCATCAACTGTCAACTCTGCTGTCACAAGTCACAAGTCCTGCTTCTACTATGAGACACGAATATGCAACACGCTCTATATTGGGCGACTGCGGGGCCCCATCAGATATAGTCAGGCCTGCAGTTCCTGCCCACTTTCTACGTCTCCTTTGAGTATACTCCTTAACTATATTTATAGCGCACGGAAATATAATATAAATATTTCGAGATATAAGCTTTTCAATACAAATTCACAAATGTTTGAAGTCGGTTTCTCGACAAAGGTTTGTTTGCGTATGTCACATCTCCGTAGCTATGGCCTATGTTATGTCGTTTTTAAACTACGAAACCCTAAAAATCAATAAATGTTCGTTTTAGTATATTCTTTAATTTTTAGTGTCGTTATAGTTTTAAAGCCGTTTTTTTATTAAAATTTAATTAATTTTTTTAGTATTTTCATAATTTCTTTCGAAACAATAACATGCCCATAACACAGTTCGTTAATAACATTGATTACTTCAGCATTTATAATGTTAGGTAGATAGGTAGATGTTTATATATCTATGCCAAAATCTAAAACCAAATCAGTATCGTCCTTCCAATTATGAGAATCATTCCGAAAACCCAATAAAACATCTATAAACGCTTGTTTTGAATTTTTTGTCGTACAATCGCTGGAAATATTTTAAATGTATGCGAAAAACCGGTGCGAACTTAATTAATGATGTTTTTGTTTGGACGACGAACTGTGACGCGCTAGTGGTAAACATGTTTTTGTTTATAGTATAAGGGGCAAACGAGCAGTCGGAACTCGGAGCCATTTTCATGACTACCGACGCCCATAGAAATCCGCACACAGGCTATAAAGTATTAAGACGCGTTGTACTACATCTTCCTCCTTCCTACACGGGCCACCGGCTACTTACGCACAGCACAAAACGCGACAACACAGCGGTCACTTCACGCCAGGTATTTTTTGTCGTAGAACATGAGGTTCTGGGTTGGGTTCTCGGTATCTTCCGGAATTCCGGGAATCTCTCGGAAAAATCGATTTAGATTTTAATTCTCCCGGCTCCAGGAATGCAGGTAAAATCTCCCGACTGGCGATCGGCGCGGCGTGCAACCCGCTGCTGCCCGCCGGGGGCAGTGGCAAAATTTAATTATTGTTATCTCATAATGTCAAAAATTATTTTAACCTTACAATTTTGATGGCCTTCCGACCACTGTTCATGACTTTAAAGAACTTTTAAATACATATCTGGTAATATGTTTTTTTTTGGTCCCCCGGATATCTGATTAACGCAGGTGGCAACCCTAGGTCTCGGGTCCAAAATAGGTCATTAGAATTTTTCTATTTCTTAAAACATCCGAATTCCGTATGAGGTAGATAGCGGGCGTTACATCTCCCTTCCCGGAAGCACGTTAAGCCGTCCCTACCTAATTTCCCTCGCCGTGTCGGACTGCCGTCCCATCGGAATAGAAGAATGAGGGAATCTCCTGTCTCCTCACACACTTGTGTACTCTATAATATTTCCTACGCAGTTGGCTTGTCTCTAAAACAGACCTTACTAGCCGAAATTCGGCTAGAAAGAAATTCAACCACCAAATAATACAACATAATCTAACCGCCTCCCAACCTCTTCTCGGCCAACCTCACATTACAACACACCCTGTAATAACTAGGCAGTTCGACATGGCGGAAGTGCATGATTACATTGACAGCCAAACCACACATTACACAAGCGCTGGTTACACTGATGACATCTCCGAATTGCAGAACTACAAATACACAATACAAGAGGTAGTGCCACACTGCATGCTTGCATGCAGCCGAATTGGGCCGGCACGACCGGGGAGGTACCTCTCGCTTACACGAGACCGGCGTGAAGTGACAGCTGTGCTGTCGCGTTTCGTGCGGTGTGTAAGTAGCCGGTGGCCTATGGAGGTGGAAGGATAAAAGGGGGCAGCGCATATGTATAGTCTCTATGCAGACGTCTATGGGCGTTGGTAGTCATGAATATGGCTACAACTGCTCGTTTGCCCCTCTATACCATAAAAAAAAAACACAGATGTAGTTATTTATTGTATTTGAGGACAAACGCGTCTTGATGATTACCCGCGGACAAACGCATAATTGTTATGCAGACGGGGCGTGCGCTTTTCCTTCTCCCCTTCTATGGGACAACGAATTCACAACCCGCACGAAACGCGAAAACATAGCTGTTACTTTACTGCGGTATCCAGTGAGAGAGATTTTATATCTGTTAAGTTTATGAGTGTTTATATACCTATATTATGTGTGTATGTTGATCGTTATATCGTGTATGTGTATGTTAAATAGGCAAACTGTACCATAGTTTCTAAATAAAGTTTTTCTATTATATTCTATACTATCCCGTGTAAAATAGAAAATCATCCCATGGCATCCCACAGGAACATTTTTTCGGGATAAAAACTATCCTGTGTTAATCCAAGTTACTCTCTTATCCCTTATGGCAAATTTCATGAAAATCGATTCTGCAGTTTTTGCGCGCAGGAGTAACAAACAAACAAAGAAATAAACAAACAAACAAGCATACAAACTAAAAGGATGTATCTACGTCTCAGTCCAATTCAGCTGCAAACCAGCGGCACTACCTCTTGCAAGTTTTCAATAGATTCACTGCGAGCGAATTGCGCACAAGTTTTTCTTTCCAATTTAAGTACGGCAGTAATACTACACTGTATACAACAATAACTTATTAAGCCCTAGCGGCTGATCTGCATCACAACGAGGGCGCGGTACGTCACTACATATTGTCTGCACGGCACTGGGTATAATTATTATTGGCATCTACGGCACTGACACCATGGACTTATGGCCGCCGTAATGTCTCGCAATCGCCTTGTGATGTGTCCGTCTCCTCTCCACAAGAACACAAACACCCGCGCTCAAGATAATACATGTTTTGTTTCGATTATTGAGAATATGAGTTCGCAACTATTCATTACGATTCTTGTTAATCGTTCATTTTAGTGTTTTATTTAATTGAAGTAAATGCCAATCGTTTGTAAAATGTTATGAATGAAACATTAGAATTTTTATAGTTTTCCCACTATCAAAGAACTTCGACTTACCAATTGTTAACAGATGCCAGTGGCGTAACTATAGACTGGCAAGTCGGCAACACGCCACGGACCCGTCCGTGGGCCTCGAAGTCTTGCCACTGGCAGATGCGTCGCTCTCCTTCCCCTTTATCCCTCCAATTGACCTTAAACACAAATCGCTTCAAAGTTCAAACGCTAAAATGGTACTTACTTTGCCCACTGCCCACTCCCTGCCAGTGCTGGCCCATGATCATGCCGAATGTGCGCCCACTCCTAGCGCATGTAGTGCGTGGAACAACAAAGTAGCCAAGGGCCACTTGACACATTTACTCATTGTTTTATAACGTCTTAAGATAACTCCGTGTGTACTAACTCATCTTCGTTATTAGAACGAAGAGGAACAACTTGTTTTATATAAGAAATTTTCTATATACAGAGTGTCAAGGAAAAGAAAGAATTTAGTAAGAGGTAGTGCCACACTGCAGTGTAAGTAGCCGGTGGAAGGATGAAGCAGGCCAGCGGCAGCGCAGCTGTAGAGCCTCAATGTGGTCTAATGTGTATGTATATATATAGTATATCTATATATGTCACCAAAATGTCTCTGAATGCTCGATTGCCCCCTATACTATAAAATAATAATAATGGAGTCAATACGACCTCATCTAATGAATTTGCTACAGGCCCCGAACTACGTCACGGGCTTTTACAAAACTTAATTTCAGTACATACAGGTACATACAAAAAAAAAGTATACTTATCAAAACCACGCAAATAAAATAAAAATATCGTCAAGGCAAGAGTAGGTATTTTTGTTGCCAATTGGGCTAAGATAGCTTACTATTCTTATTTTACTATGTTAATACGCTACTATTCTCCGACGGATCCGCCTCGGGCCGGGGACTTTTCGACTGGCCATCTTATTGTTGCACTGCGCACTGCAATCAATTAAACGGCTTATCACTTGTTACATCTTCGTTTTCCTCGTTGTGCTAAAGACACATTACTTACGGAAAATTTACAGTATAATTACCATTATACCTTCCTTCTTGACTATTAATAATCAAAGCCTTCCTTGTCACGTGCCCGCTTGGAGATGTTACTTAGATATATGGAATGTTGATGTGCCTAGAAGAAGGACTAACATAATTTATATTAACATATACAAATATAAATAACATACTTACAGGCAAAGGAGAAAACGTCCAAGAATATGTTTAATAGTCAGAGCTCCTTCATAGCTCTCCTGCATAACTTTATTATTAAATATTGTCCCAGCCAGCTGTGGAAGTCTTTTACGATGCCCATAGTTAATCGCACAATTGTCATGCAGACACCGAGGGGGTGGGCAACCATCTACCCCTCCATTGAGTAGGCATACTTGTCACTTAGGTACTGGCGGTATACTCTCCCGTAGAGAGTACTGTACTAAAATTCAGTTCGGCATTACATCGTACAATACTTCAAAGTTCTTATAAGAACTACAAACCATTGGGTTAAACGTACTACGTAGGTACACATTTAACACGATGCTACAAACACGCGACGAAGTATCTAGTACAGTTAAGATAATCGATTAAGTCATCTCGATTCATATCGATTAAATGTTATCCTTATTCGATTCAATTGTGAAAATATTTAAACATACCATTAGTATGAATATAATAAATATGTATGTTTATATTATGCGAATGAACAAATAATAAATATTTGTTTAATTACATTCATACAATACTTATCTATACATTCATACAATTTAATATCCTTATTAGACAATGTTTTATACCACAAAACAGACGTTGGGGTAGGTATCATTAATTATACTTTTAACTAAAGGCTTCAAAACTTACCTACAAAATAAAAAACAAACTTATTTGGATTACGGACTATCTCAAGATATTTGATGATTTGACGACCAGGCTGGCGCAATGGTACAGGGCTCAGATAAGTGCAAAGCAACGTGCCCCACGTTGCGTCAGGGGTCGCGGGTTCGAATCCCGCCTAGGTCATCTATGTACATATTATATATTATATTTCTGTAACAAAAATCTTAAATATATAAGATTTCTAAAATTTACAAAACATATTAAATATATTCCGTTGTCTAGTACCCGTAACACAAGGTCTTACGATACAGTTTAGCTCGGGGCTAGGCTAACGTAGTGTGTAAAGTCCACAGATATTTATTTATTTATTTATTATTTATATAATTTTGAAAAAAATACATATGCATCAAGTCGGTGCCAAGCATACCCAGGATGGTCTGATTCTGCCGTATGACACTACCACATCTCTTCAAGGATATTGTATCATGTTCTTTAAAAGTAGGTAAAGTGCAATGTTATTGTTAAGTTGATTTAATTTGCAGTAAGAGGTATTGCCACCTTGCATGCATGCAGTGCACTCCACCGGCAGGACCGGGGAGGTACCTCACGTAAAGTAACACTTGTGTTGTCGCGTTTCGTGCGGCGTCAGCACCACTTGACGTCAATATCAAGTGAACTAGAGGACAATACATCGATGCCAGCCCAATTGGGCTACAGAGCAACTACAATGGATATTGTTACATATCTATGGCTAGGGTTGCCATCCGTCCGGGTTTCCCCGGATTTGTCCTAGTTTAGAGGGCGTCCGGGGAGCGTCCGGGCGAGGTTTTATTTGTAGTCCGGATTTTGATTTCATTTATTTGATTTTTGAATGATTGATTTGATTCAAAAAACTAGGACTAAATAATTCAAGTTTTTAAAGAAATGTGTATAGTTACTGGAAGTATTTTTTTTTAAGTTCATCATTTAGTTTAAAATAGCATTAAAATAAATAATTATTGATTTATGACCATTAAAACTACATTTTATTTTACCTTATGAAAAATACTATTTCCTAACGCCCGGGTAGGAAGCTCAGAAATCCGGGGTTCTTACGAGCCTTGTCCTGGTTGACAGATTTTTGAGATGGCAACCCTATCTATGGCGCACGTGCTTACTGCATGGCCCAGCCACAACATTACGTACACTGTATAGTAAATATGTATTACACATTAAAAGTTAATAACACTTAACAACATCAACAACTTGTACAAATACGGCTCCTAAAATGTCGCATCAAGATTAGGTAGCGCGTCAAAAATCGTGGACAAATAATTACCACTAATGTAATATAGGCCAGATTGGTTAGCTGGTGGATAAGATTATTAGCATGTATTAGTGTGTTTTGACAGTAACGTAAAGTATGTACTTTAGGAGGGTATGTTAATTTGATTAATTCCATTTTATTTTCGGTCGCCATATTTATTTGTAGCCAGATTGAACCGCAATTGGTTTAATGACTATACATACTTATGACGTCACTCTTCACTTAACCATTAGTGTTGTATTTTGAACTTTTGAATATGCCACTATTCATGACTTTAATAGTATTATACACAGTAGACCTACAAAGTGATAACTTACAGAACTTTGACTTTTTATACTTACGCTGTAATTAAAGAGTAGCTATTGCTGTGTAACTTAAAAATCATAAAAATTCACCTAATACCCAAGAGGTACTTCGTTTCCAGTTAGATACTTTACACACACGCACACACGACACGAGCAGGACCAGGACCTCTGGCTCACTTCATGCCACTGTGCGGATGTCTATGGTCGTCGCTAATTAATATCAGAACGCTTTGGCTCAATCCAATAAAAAAGCCTGAGCGGCTGCTACACGTACGGAGCGAGTGTGGGCGAACATAACTGATGGCAGTTGATGGTAAACAAATGATAAAAACCATTAAATTGCAAGAAACTTTTTTGCAATTTACTGGTTTTTGTCATAGGTTTTCAGGTCACTTTTATAGGCTTTTTTGAAAAAAAGCCTATAA
>LUGF01035670.1:48138-59290 GCA_001625245.1 Calycopis cecrops
CCGCCTTAATGGCAATAAATAAGCAGATTGTGTTTTTTTTAATGGAAAAAATACAAAAAAAAATTAAATAACTACATTAATCATTCATTATTATTTCTGTATTTTAGTACATACGTTGCTTTTCACTTAAGTACCTTGTGATACACGACATTTTTTGTTTTATTATCAGGCGCAAAAACAAACAACGAAGATCGTCTTCCGACCCGTGATACCCCACATATAATTGACCATGGGAAAAACATGAATGTTCTAGATTTAAACCACAAACTTTTAAGGATTGACCTTGTGATTTGTTGATGGTCATGGCAAATGCAAGACGTATCGAAAATTGAAGTCTTTTAAATTCAAACGGCATATCGGTTGGGATCATCGGGATCCTCGGAATGAGAACTTCCTCGCCTTTGAATTTTCCTATCATTATCGTAGCGTAAATTACATTGTTCATCAATTTACTAATCACCAAACGCGTACCGTTGCACAGTTTTGGTTGGTTTATGTTTCGAAGCATGATTACTACGGAGCCAACCTTTAGGCGTAAATTGTGCGGTGGTAAGCCAGGCACGTCGAAAGAGTTTAAAAATTCAATTGGATAGTTGGTGACTTCATCTTCATTTGTGACGCAGTCAATAGATTTGAATGAATGCATTGTTCCAATGATCTTATTTTGAATTATGTAGTTCAGGTCATCTACATCTTTATTCTTAGCCGCTAAAATTGCTCGCTCACTCAACCATTCATTATTTTTGTAGTTAGAAATAATATTTGGAAATACATTGTTGATAAGTTCGTCTTTTGATGAGACAAAATTACAGAAATTATTTGGAAATTATATTAATCCGCTCGATTCATCGACAGGTACTTGACAATTACCGATAGTCAATAGCAATTGCTCCGAGAAATCTTCAGCAGATGTATCATTAAGCAATGTAACTCTCATGTTTGTTGTCAGCTGCATTTTCCTCACATAGCGCCATAGATTTGACGATTTGAGGCAAGCGTTTATTTCATCGGCAACCGTAGATCTTGGAATTACTGGCAGTATTTGGCGGAAATCGCCAGACAGTAAAATCATTGCTCCTCCAAAACATCTCGAGTCATTGCGTAAATCTTTTAATGTTCGGTTAAGTGCTTCTAATGCACGTTTATGCGCCATTGTGCATTCGTCCCAGATGATGATTTTCGATACCGCTAAAACCAAAAAAGCACGATTATGTATGTCCTCATTCATCTGAATGATGTCGTGTCTATCATTTGATGTTTGTCCGGGAAGCAGCAATTGAGTGATTTCTATCCATTTTGGATTACAGGTAAAAGTAATAAAGAGATCTGGCCGGCCGTAATGACGAACATATGTCATTGCATCTTGTGCATATTCATGCATATGACGTGGGCTACCAATGTACGTCGCCGGGATAAAAAATATCCTATGTCCGTCTCCTGGCTCTAAGCTACCTCCCTACCAATTTTCAGCCAAATCTGTTCCGCCGTTCTTGAGTTATAAGTAGTGTAACTAACACGACTTTCTTTTATATATATAGATAGTTTATCTTGTAATAAAGTATAAGTTCTAAATTGTATCATTGCTAACTTGGCTGACAACGCGACACCGGGATGGACAAATAAACGATCCTATAGGTATCTCTTGTTTTTTTTTCTCATGAGGTACCATTAAAAGATCCTTCTTAATTAGTCTCTTGGGCCGTTGACTGCGGTGTTTACTAGCAAACCTCAAGATGAGCAAAGCCGTTCAAGTACGGGTTAATTGGAACTAGGGTCGCCATATCGCCGAATCCAATAGTAGGACATAACAAGCGGTTTTTCCTGATATTTGAGTGCAAAGACTGAACTATTCCCATATTTTTTGGTATTATATACGATCCCTATATTATATACGATAAATAATTTATATTTAGAACCTTCGGTTATTTACGTACGAATTCACCGGACATGCATGCTAGTATAAGTATGTCCGGCTGTATCCGGACGCCTGGCGACGCTACTGGAATTTGTTTGGTTTCGTGTTGCCGTGACAGCTCATTATGTTGTTTTTATGAGTTACCCCGCGCATGCGCGTCACACTTTCATGTTGGCTGCTAGTATACTGCTAATGACCGCAATACTTATGGATTGCATATTCTAATGTTGGTGAATTGAACGTTGCCGCGTATGCATTAAGCTCTCCAACATGTACCGTGTATGTGTGTGTACATGTACATATGTATGTATGTATGGAAACTATGCCGTCACAGTGGGTGGTACCGTGGTACGCGTTAGGTTGTATTTTAGTTGCAGCGGCTATAACGGAAGCGCTGAATTATGTGTGTTTAATGGATTGTGTATTGACAGACATCAGCATACAACGCTACGTTTTAGCCGTTACAAGTGTAACACAACCTAACACGTGCCACTTCTAATATACTGATAGTGCATAGTTTTCAAATAAATCAATGCTCTCAAGCTTGGTTCATGCGCGACAAAGTCCAATTTAGTTATTCCGGGCTCTGGCTATAGGTAGAAGCGTTAATGTTTCCTAGATATTTCCTTTCATTTTTTCCTTTCTTTCATATGTACAAGTCATCCATATACAGTATTGAGTTCAGTGAAGTCTGTCAAGTATCATCATTATTTAATCAAATCAAATCAAATGTCTTTATTGCAATTGTAGGTACAGAATATAGATGATATACAATTTAGAACAATTTAGAACGACTACAATTCACCATTATTGGTATGCAATAGTAGTATTAGTTACATATTATATATCTAGTAATAGTACATATTATCTTTAGTTAATTAAATTTATATAGTACGGTTATTACCTATATTATTAAATTCGTAATTTGGTACAATGAATAAATAAGAATGTCAAAAAAAAATGTCTGTGAATAAAATTTAAAAGAAATAATTTACTTCAAATACAGTTATTATAAGCTAACCTAAAAATTCACTAATTGAATAATAGTAGCTTAATGGTTATAACAACGTAGCACGCCCGTGTGCGTACACGAGTAATTTTAAACTATGCAACAGGTTTTGGTTAGATTTTTAGCCAAAGCTAGCCTAAATTCTTAAAATGCATCAAATTTTAATAGTTGTATATATATTGAATTCAGGCGAGAATCTTTCCATTCTCATACTTTTTAGAACATGATCACCAGTAGTCGGGTTTTAGTTTTGAACTTACTGCTCGACCGGGGAGGGAGGTAGGCGTGACTGCTTTCGCGTTTCATTGTCAAATATTATGACCGAGTTGTTGGTATTTTTCTACCTTCCAAGCGGCTGAATGGTAAAAATGTATGGAGGGTAGATATGGTTTTATCCTTTTACCCACCATTAAAGTAAAACATCTGTTATTTGTCACATGCTAACAACACAGTCTGTGTTGTTAGCATGTTAATTAATATGCAACATAACGTCAAAAATATATTTCATCATAAATAATTTATTTCTCCCGTCTTTAAAAAATACATTGAATATTGTTTTTTGTTATATTAATATAGACGAATAACAACGTATGTTTTTCTAATGGGCGGGTCTCTAGTCCAAGGCATGTTAGCAGGTGACCATTGTTCTTTAGCAAATATTAATACACTTGCAACTCTAAAGTGCCTGTCATGCGTATGCATGACACTCATAATTGAAAACACTGCTGACAACCAACAATTTGGCATATCCATCAGATTTGGTTCCAATTTTGTCGGAAGATTTCAGTCGTGACGAGGACTCTTGAAGTTGTGGCATGAATAGTAATGACGATAATAAAATAAGTACGAAATCTCACTAATTTTATTGTGCCATAAACATATCTGACCCAGGGACAGCTGGTGACAGCAGCGCTCCAGTCTAATGAAGTGTTACCATTAAAATAAAAATACCGATTTTTAGAGTAGAATTAATTTGATATGCAGTGACTAATTAAAATTATGCCATCACAACACTAAAGTCATGATAACTATTGTTTTATTAGTTAATTAAAAATAATAAATTAGAAATAAAAGAGTGAACTATTATATTTTAGTGTTCTAATAAGGGTCGTGTAAAAAATCAAATATACAAACAATCAACAACTTTGGAAAAGGTATTGATGGTGCTTAGAGACGTTTCTCTTCTTGCGTAAAAGATAAAGTTTTAAAACAATGTTTCTCGCATCTCTTTTGGGTAAATATGTTAGGTATGTGCGTCGCTCCACCGTTAAAACTGATTGTCATATCAAAAAGACGGCTTTAGTTCCCGTCTCGGCCACCGGGTCAGATAAGTTTGTGACACTATAATGTCATTGTTCATAGAATATTGCAGTAAGAATATTTGTATTTTGTTTGTATTATGGTTACAAAACTGGCGCTTTGTACACGTGGCAGTTGCACAGTTGAGAAAATGAAATTACGTTTTTTAGTGCGTTTATGTCGATATAGATTTGCGTATATCACGCGGGCTAGAAGTATTACTTAGGGCGTCAGCACACGATACTTTAAGACGCGGCGACCGACGTCTTAGACGCTTTTTCGACGCTGAATGCAGCGACTAGACGCGGGAGGCGTACACTTCAAGACGCCAGACGCGTCTAAATGCAGTCGCGAGATCGCGATATTGTCGTAAGACTACTGCGACCGGTCGCAGAGAGTCGCTAAATCCTGCGATCGAACCAAAGTCGCAGATCGCCGCGTCTAAAAATCGCGTGTGCTGCCGCTCTTACCTGCTAATGTGGCTTGCTTCAGCCAAAACTTGTGACGAGTTGCGAGTCTGACGTCAGAAGCATTTTATTTTAGTCGAAAGTCGTAACACTTTCAACTCGTAAACCTAATGCAATATCGCCGTGGAGTTCTTTGATTTTTGCTTACGATTTTATTATATTTGCCTAGCTGCGCCCCGCGGTTGCACATGGTGTTTCTGATCCTTGTAAATATCGGAGTACGAAGTTGTAATACTTGTCTTTACGATCGATTCTAAGACCTATGGATCCTTTTTTATTAATTATTATATAAGGGGGCAAACTAGCAGTCGGAGCCATTTTCATGATAATTTTATACTACGAGCTGCGCCTCACTTCACACGTATCAATTTCGATCTCTTGGGAATATCAGGACGGATTCTAAGACTTATTCAACTCAGACCTACTGGACACAGACGTTAGATTTTTATGATCTTTCTGTTACTCTCGAGCCGTTCCTGATGGACCTTCCATTACAAACGCCGTGACACGAGATTATTACCTAAGAGAGACGACAGACGTAAATACTTTATGTATTTAAATAAGCCTTTTATTAGCCTAAAATTGGATAAAAGCTAGTCTGAGATTTTTTTAGAGACTGCGTTTTTACTAGACTTGTCTACTAGGCTTGGGGAATTTTAAGGGATAAGGTGTCTTTAGATTGTCTTGGTAATGTGGGAGACAGTGGGTACATTAAAATATATCGCAGTCTGGTTTAGTGTTTTTTTAACATAACATTTAAGTTACAAAACCATCCTAAAATTTTGTCGAAATTTTTAATATGTCCGATGTGGGGATAAAGTACCTACGGTTGTTCATGGATTCCGAAGTCCTCAAATGATCCCGACTGTCTGTCTGTCCGTCCGTATGTAAGCGGAGCTACTACTTCGGTTGGCAAGTTGTTCCATCAGATCACTATAAGTTCCCCGTTCATGGTGCTCTCTTTTGACTGTCGTGTTTCCTTGCAGGCGGGCTGGGCAAGCGGCACTGGGTGACGTTTATGCTGTTCCTGGGCATGGCCAACGCGTACATCATGCGCACCAACATGTCCGTGGCCATCGTGGCCATGGTCAACCACACCGCGCTGCCGGTGGACAAGGAGGCCATGGACACTGAGTGCGGCGAAGTCGACTCCAACAACACCAGCGTAAGTTATGGTATAAGACATAAGGGGGCAAACGATCCATTTAAATGGCTACCGACGCCCATGGACAACCGCACAGAGGTTGTACAGATGCGTTGCCCTTCTCCCTCGTTCCCCAGGCTAATTACACACCGCACGAAACACGACAGCACAGCTGTTTACACTGGTATCGTGTGTGTAGCTTCCCTGTTGTTCCGACACAATTCCGCTGAAAGACCTCCTACTAAACCATAATGAGATATATTATACATATATTAAACTGATAAAAAAAGTGTGTGCTTTAGACCACACAACTGAAGTAAAACTTAATTATTGATTTTCATTACCGTATGTAGTTACAATAACATAGCATGTCATATTATGATATTTATTTTTTAAATACAAAAAAGTTTAACTTAATTGAATTTGAATGACGACTTCCTCGCCTCGCCCAATGTGTGATTTTTGTAATGCTCTCGCCCGCTTCCTAGTCTGTCCAAGTCAAGCGTATAGAAGTTTACTTCAAAAATATTTCACTAAAGTAACACATTTCAGGAGTAACATACTTAATTACAAAAAAAAGTTTGTGATTGTGATTGAATTAATATATTTTTTGACACCCAACGTGTGTCAAAGAGAAAAGTAGGAGCGCGTCGTCTAGTATCACAATATACCACGTAATAATCCTTTAAACTAGGTGGTTTTATTGCAAAATTTATTACACTGTTTTATATTTTACATAATAATAAATATTTATCATATACGGTATATTTTACGGTGCATTATTACGTAAATAATGCACCTAATAAAATTCGATAAAAAACAAAGTTACAATTAGGATTGATAAGTATGTTACCTAGGTTTTTAAATCTTTGTTTCCCTTGCGAATTCTTGTGTTATAAATATTAATGTCATACTAATCCTGCTAATATTATAAATACGAAAGTGTGTATGTTTGTTATTCTTTAGCATAAACTACTGAACTAATTTGGATGAAATTTGATGTAAGGGAAGTTGCCAGACGCAGTTTGACGACTACTGACACCCATGGACAGTAGAGTTCTTCTCACAGAGGTGTTGCCTTCTTTTTACCCACCTTAAGGATCCGTCACTTCAAGGCACATTTGAGCGAAAGGAACTTCAGCTAATGCAGAATGGTTCTCTTGAATCCTAGGATAGATTTAACAAGGCACACATTTCCTGGCTTGTTGTTTGTTGTCTTTTGTCCAATTGCCTATCTCACGTTAGCTATAACAGCTGGTGCATCTGTCCGCAGACGGTGCATGCACAAGATGGCAGTTTCGTGTGGTCCTCCACTATGCAGGGCTACCTCCTCTCCTCCTTCTTCTACGGCTACGTCATCACGCAAATTCCGTTTGGCATATTGTCTAAAAGGTAATTTATTATGTTTAACTTTTATATATTTTTTTTGAGTAGGGTAAAAAAGGGTCCCTCCCTTTTGCTAAGACACCGCTGCATTGCCTGACAATCTGACAACGGACTATCTCATGTCACTCAATTTTCACACGTGGATTTCTGTTACTGATACGAGTATAGCAATAAATAATAAATATTGGTAACTTGTTATATAACTTGGAAACTCGTATGTACAGTGCTTATGTTGTATGGTTGGTTTCATACAATATGTGTACCTACAGGAGAATTAGATTAGAATATAATACACAATACACACACACACACACACACGTACACACACACACGTACACACACACACGTACACACACACACACACACACGTACACACACACACACACACACACATACAAGCAAACAGAAGCAATCACACACACACAATAAATGTATGCATGTTCATGCTCGGCGATGCAGTGCAAAAAAGCACTGAAAAGAATGTCATTCGGGATTCGTGAAGTAACCGTAAGTGTGTGAGTGCGACTCCCACGTTTTTTGCCTCGTTAATGGCAAAGTTTGCCAGTAGGGTGTTCTTTTTACGTTTTGACAGCTACTTTCTTTCTTT
Source organism: Calycopis cecrops (assembly GCA_001625245.1). Taxonomy (NCBI): domain Eukaryota; kingdom Metazoa; phylum Arthropoda; class Insecta; order Lepidoptera; family Lycaenidae; genus Calycopis; species Calycopis cecrops. The sequence goes on from LUGF01035670.1 coordinate 55,966, forward strand.
CTACTGCTGTCTTTCTCTTCTACTCTCTTGACACTCCTCTCGTATTGCTACAGGTTCGGCGCGCGCATGTTCCTGGGCGTGGGGATGCTCATCAACTCGGTGTTCGGGCTGCTGGTGCCGCTGGCGGCCCAGCAGGGGTTCTACTGGCTCATACTGGTGCGGTTCATTCAGGGGCTGGGAGAGGTGAGTTCACCACAACATACTTTTCTAGTTTTTATGGTATTAAGTATTAACCAACCAATAACATTCTGTAAAAAACTAGCCTAGTCTCGAAGGAGCTGCTTATCACTAAAAAGTAATGAAATCTAGACAAAGCCGTGTCAAGTCTAAAGTCCTTGCTGCGATTTCTTTATTATTATAGTTAATGTTGTAGGTATGACTTGTTCTATTATGATGATCATAAGTGAGTGGGTGTCATAAATGCGAAACTTTGCTTGCGCTTAACTTCGTAACTAAATGACCTGCAGACTTGAAAATTTGGATTTTAAGTACGTGATTATATGTAGTTTACTGGATAACGAAAATTTCTGCCTTCTGGTCTTATTCAGAGGTTCTCAAATAGGGGCCTGAAAATGCGGCGAAATGGTTCCAGTAAAGATGAGTACGGCAGTATTTGCAAATCCCTGAACTTGGCGGGGGCACTGCCAAGCCCCCAGATACAGGCTGTTTTGTTATTTTTTGGAGACACAATAATTCTCGAAATTTCCAAGTCCATATTTTTGCACTCTCTCACATTAAAATGAGTTACTACTCTTACCTTATCCTGTAGTCGTTAGTCCACTTCGTGCCTGTGTGTGTGTTAAAATCTGTTTTTATTTTCAGGGACCAATTGTGCCTTGTTCGCACGCGATGTTGGCCAAATGGATTCCACCTAACGAGAGGAGTCGCATGGGCGCCGCCGTGTATGCCGGTCCGTACATTACTTTACTGGTGCTTATTGTGTTACATTTACAATGGCTTAACTGAATTGACAATTGATGTATAAAAAAGAGCTGTAACAGTTTACAGCATACAGCTGACCTTGTAGGTACATTGACATATTATAGAATCAGCTTAACGTATTCTTCATACAGGATTCATTGAGCTTTTACTGCATCGAAGATTTGAGTTTTTTTATAATATAAACAAATATGTGGACAAAATTTTGATGACTACGGACGTCGTACATCCATCTATTTCCGCACATCCATACATGTGCTGTGCCTTGTTTCAACCCATCGCTATTCACAAACTACACAAGACGGGACAGCTAAGCCACCAAGGACAACATGTGCGAGAGATTCGTTCATGGTCCGTCATGCTAAAACTAAGAATAAGAGTTACTACACCAACCACTGTCGGCTGCAATGCAGCTCTTATCGCCTATATTACTCTTATTATATCTCAAAGCTGAGAATTATCTTTTATCACTGTTTAGTAGCAGTAGTTTGCCGTTGAGCCGGTTTTACATTTTTTTACATTTTTTACATTCTCCCCAGTTTCACGGTCCGCCCAGAGCACTAAAATGTATTTTTTTTGATTCCAGGAGCTCAATTCGGTACCGTAATCTCCATGCCGCTCTCTGGTCTTCTCTCGGCGTACGGCTTCGCTGGCGGCTGGCCGTCCATATTCTACGTGTTCGGTGTGATCGGCACCGTGTGGTGCGTCGCCTTCCTGATGTTTGTGTCCGAGGACCCCGAGCAGTGCCCCAGCATTAAAGAGGAGGAGAAGAAGTACATTCTGAGCTCGCTGTGGGGCGCCGCCGGTTCCAGCGTGAGTTGAAAAGTTGATTTTTTGGGTATCCGGCTCGAAGGACCAAATTGTCTTTTTTATAAAAGCCTAAACTAGATTGCTGGGAAGAAAGTGTTTTGTATATATCCTACTAATATTATAAATGCGAAAGTTTATATGTTTCTTTGTTACTTTTTCACGCAAAAACTGCTTAACCGATTTTCATGAAATTTAGCACACACATAGACAGTAACTTGGCTATGTGTTTAATACACATAAGATTTTTATCTCAAAAAATGTTCCCATGGGATGCCATGGGATGATTTTCTATTTTCCACGGGATCGAAATTTACGCGGGTGAAACCGCGGAGCGCAGCTATAACAATTATAATAATAATATCTAGCGAATTCACACATTACGTTAGTCTAACCTAATAGGTTTTGAGTAGAGTTTGATGACCAACACAAAGAGATCCGTATGATTGTTATGAGTACGTGCTACCAGGCTTCCCTCCCTGACAAAACTCACGAACGCACTTATTTACGCCGGTGTTAAGCTCAAGCTCCAAGCCCACTCGTGGGTAATTGATTTGACTTCAACAATGGCCCCTTTTACAAGACAAGTATATGCGGTATGTAATATGTGCCAATCTGTTTACTCTGCCTACTCCATTAGCGAACTGGAGTGAAAATGTGTTGTTATTGTTGTCCCCTCGTACAATGAAAATCTCATTTATATCTTGTGTGTGTGTTCTAGTCCCCGCCCATCCCGTGGAGTAAGATCCTGATGTCGATGCCGTTCTGGGCGATCATGTTGGCGCACATGGGACAGAACTACGGCTACGAGACGCTCATGACGGAGCTGCCCACCTTCATGCGTCAGGTGCTGCACTTCTCCATCAAGGATGTGAGTACCACCGCCACTAGCTCGCCGTTGAGCTCGTAATAAAATATTATAATATAAAATATAAACATATAAAAGTTTATTTTTAAAACAACAGCATGCTCTCAGATATGCAGATAAACATTGATTTTACGACTTTTGACATAACTCAATAAATTAATTTTTAATGTTTTTAATGACATTTGTAAACCCCGCCCCTCCCCTCCCGCGCTTCCCGGCCGCACGCTTCCAGGGTTTTTTGACCTTATCTAATGTGTATTTAGTTTTATTAGTAGGTATTTAGTTTTTCTATGAAAAAGAAAATGCAAAAACAAACAAATATGAAAAGTCGTAAAACAAATTTTGTTGTTGTTAAATATGCTAGCTATAGGTCTGAGAGCTTATTGGTGCTTTACAAACAGCCCTCTGTATTTAGAGAATGTGTTGTGAATTATAGAGTGAATATTTAATTTAATTTAATTATTAAAATATTTTTTGCCTATCCACTAAAATAAACATCGCACCGTTCGAAGTAGGCAATAGATATAGCAATTCCACCTTTTTATTGATAAGTATTAATATCACAACTAAACTACCTAGAATCGAATCCGAACATGTACATAGTGAAGAGATCGCGCTGAAAGATCTAATAAGGCCGCCTGAGTCACTCACACTCGAGGTCGTGGGGTTGTGGGGTCGTGAGGTCATATCACTTAAGCTCCATTGCATTAC
>LUGF01035670.1:67077-77829 GCA_001625245.1 Calycopis cecrops
CAAAAAAACAACAGAAATAAAGTTTTTGTTAAAAACAACAAAAGACGACGAAAATTCCATACACTACGTGTCTCAGAAATTAGCAGATAAACAAAAAAAAACAAATGAAATTTAAAATAGAATTATTTTTAAAATCATCTTTTTTTTTTAATACATAATATTGGTATAGTGGCCAGTACGAAAATATGAAAATATTTTCCGTTATTCGACCTTTTTTTTGCGTTCCCCTAAATATGTCCATGAGTGTATTTCCGCCGCACTGTAAACATGCTACACTGTAGTATAAACCACTTTTTCAGCATCCATACGCAGCTCCACATCCCTTTTTGCAACTACAAAATAACATTTGCAATAAACTATCCGGAGCAGGTAATTGATTCATTGTTATTGGGATGTACATGTTATTGGAATACTTCCATCCCCAATTTTCAATAACTACGTAATTTCCTAGCCATATCTGAATTTGTAGGTAAGTACACTCGTTTAAGGTGCTCAAATGCTGCATCAGTTGTTGGAGGCAGTGATGACAAATTTATAGCCATACAGCAAAATGATTATTATCGAGATATCCATAAAAGGATTTCTGATATAACCGACTTATAGACACTTGTAACAAAATATTATTCGGATTGTTATAATTTACTGAAATGAGCATGTATTTTGAGTTTACAAGGCGCTCCGTCTAAAATAAAACCGTCTAGGTTCAATTCTTTCATAAAAGCAACAGCCAAAAATACGAGTGTTCCTTTGTTATCACTGCCTCCAACAACTGATGCAGTATTTGAGCGTAAAGTGACAGCTGTGCTGTCGCGATTCGTGCGGTGTGTAAGTAGCCGGTGGCCCATTGAGGTGGGAGGAGAAAGGAGGGCAGCTCATCTGTATAGCTCTATGCGGATGTTTGTGGGCGTCGGTAGTCATGAAAATGGCTCCGACTGCTCGTTTGCCCTCCTATACCATAAAAAAAAAAAAAAGAAAGCATTTGAGCACCTTAAACGAGCGTGTGGATGCCGAAAAAGTGGTTTATACTACAGTGTAGCATGTTTACAGTGCAGCGGAAATAGTTGTTACAATACCCGTTTTTCGTTAGTCGTAATTAATTACCTTATTTTTTTAAATGTACACAATAGAGTACATTTCATTTACTTATAATTATTAAACTAGCCGAGAAATTCCATTGCATATAGCAGCTGCCGCTCCGCTTTCACCCCCCACGTTTTTCTGCCTGTTCGAGATCCCTACTGCTATTTTCATACACAGGTATCTTTGAAAAATGTTCCTATATATGTCTACTCGGGTAAGATTTAACATATAAATAAACCAGGCCAAGTGCGAGTCGGACTCGCACACCGAGGGTTCCGTAGGAACGGGAGGTATAAGCAAAAGTAATAGACGTTGAGAAAATTACACTTCCCTGCAACAAGTTGACAAACTTATATATGCGGGTGCTTGCATACATTTAGTATGAAACGAACTACATGCATAAGTTGGTAATGATTTTTCCAGTGATACAAATTTTATTTACCAATTTTTAGATTTATTCCTATATGTATACTGTAAGGTCTTACTTCTTGCCAAATTTCAGAATTTTAGCTCAACTTACTTCTTACTGGGAGTACTTCCCACTCTATAAATTTTCGAAAAAGTGCGTTTTCATACAAAATGTGTGCATAAATGGCTATAACTTTTTATTGCGTTAACTTAGAAGTGTGATTTTTTCAAGGCATCAAGACGTAACTGACCTCCGTATTTGACAAAAATTTTAGCTTAATCCTTTCACGCGTTTTAGAGAAAAGGGTCTTGACAGACGTACAGACAGACGGACAACAAAGCGATCCTATAAGGGTTCCGTTTTTTCTCTTTGAGATACGGAACCCTAATAAAAAATACTGTTTTAAGTGAAAATATATGGTCAAACATTTATTATATATATTATTTTATAATAATTTGTTAAAAAAAATCTAAAAAAAAAAAAAAATTAATGCACAAAAAAATAATGGGTAAACATTGCAATTTATAGTTTAAAAAACAATATCCCACATCGATCATATTAATTAATTCACTGTAACTCTAGTCCGAGGTAAAAACCCCCAGGAACTCCACTACCAATGATGACAAAGGACTGCGCACTATTTAGGTATAGCGGCAGTAGAAATAATTATATTGTCGTCAAAGGAGCATGGCCTACCATAGACCAACCGTCCTTATATCATAGCAATTAATACATGTAGCAGATTTTTTTTTAAATACTACTTAGCTATAGTGTATTCTATTCATTTTTATTTATACTTAAATATAACTAATTAAGACGAGTAACTTATTACATAGCATATATTTTTTTTTCACATACAGGGTCCACCAGCGTTACCTGATGGATTTAGAAATGATGGTACACATGCTATTTCTGAGGTATGATAATAATATGTATTTTAATATGAAGACAATAGAGTAAGGTTTACAATGTTTGATGTTTTGTTGGTATTATGTTTCACTTATGGAAAACAACGTTAGTCAAATGCCGACCCTCGTTTTCGATACATTCATTTACTCTGTGTGCAAAATTTGTCATCACCTTCTCCAGCATGTTTCGGGGTATAGAACGAATTTCTTGTCTAATCTTATCTTTCAACTCAACCAATGTGCTTGGCTTATGGATGTACACCTTGTTCTTGAGGTATCCCCATAGAAAATAGTCGCATGGGGTGAGATCGGGCGAGCAGGGAGGCCAGTCAAAGTCTCCTCTCTTTGATATGACTTTTCCGGGAAATAACCTTCTTACTTCGGCGATGGAATCATTGGAAGTGTGACAAGTTGCTCCATCTTGTTGAAAGTAAATCTGACAACGAGTCAGGCGGCGGCGACGCAATTCCGGGACGAGATATTCACGCAACATAGTCTGATAGCGCTCAGAGTTTACAGTGACTGCTCTTCAAGCTTCTTCAAAAAAATAGGGGCCTATTACACCAAATTTCGCCACTGCAGCCCACACTGTAATCTTATCAGAGTGCAACGGTTGTTGGTGTAGCTCTTTAGGATTATTCTGTGCCCAATACCGACAGTTTTGTTTGTTTACTGCCCCATTCAGATGAAAATGAGCTTCATCGGACATAAGGAGCGTGATGCCTGGTCTTCGTCCAAAATCTCCCTCACCTTGTTCGAGAAAAGAATCCTTCGCATGATATCCTGCGGTTTGAGCATCTGTACAACAGCAATTTTATAGGGATGAAAGTGTAGATCGTGTAGAATACGTCGGACAGAGGTGTTTGACAACCCAAGAGCCTGAGAGTGTTGTTTGGCAGATCGGCGTGGACTGTTCTGTATTGCAATACGTACTGCCTCAACGTTTCCAGGTGTTCTAACACTTCTTGTACTACCTCCTGGGCCCTGGCTTCTTTATTAAAGCAGAACCGATCTCACGAAAATTCTGAATCCAATTCAGAATGGTATTGCGAGTAGGAACTTTCCCACGGGGGCTGATGCGAAAGTGAGTACGAAACTTTCTTTGAGTAACAGTCACAGAATCACCATTTTTAAAAAACGTCTCCACGACAAAAGTTCGATGCTGCGAGGTCCAGGTCTCCATTGTAACTAAACCTTCATTTATATTGAACACAGTGACACTCTAATCAACAATCTACGACATGTTGTAACTTGTTACTGCGCAAGTCAAATATGTCAGGTAACGCTGGCGGACCCTGTATATGTTATATGTGAAAACATTTAATTGGTGTATAGTTTCATGTTTGTTAAATTTCATAAATGTTTTATATCACTGTTTGATTTCTGAATAAACAAAATAAAATCATTCAACTAGCTTTCAGTTCATGAGGACAGCTTAGTGACAGAAGGTCGGCCAACGGTACCTTGGAGTAATTACAGAAACGGGTACGGATCCCTTAATGCACCTTGGGGCCGTGCACGAAATATAGAAGCAGTGCTGAAACGGGCGGCCTAGTGATAAATTTAGACAAACAAGTTAAAATTAAGGAGTGAAAAATAGAAGGTTAAAAATAATAATATTACCAACCTGAAAAGCAACACCATAGCACCAGTCAGGACGGGTTAATTAACTACCTAGAATCTAGATGCACGGACCCTATTCAGATATTGCTAGTTACTAGTAAAACACGAAATTCATTGAGGAATAGATTTATTTCCCGTTAACAATAACCATTATTACAAAAATAACTCTTAGGCGCTACAATGTTGTAAACTAAAGGAGCCCGTGCCGCTTTTACACGGCTGGCCCAGCATCAGGCAGCTCGACGCCGACTTCAGACAATCCGTCTTGGCGTTCACCACAGCCTCCTTCAGGAATATCAGCGAAGACTCGAAGGACATTTGGTGCAGTGGCGACGTAGAGGCTTCCATGCCCTTCCTACTCATAGGCTCGAACACACCGTTATACGTCATATAGTCCGCCACGAGTGACAGGTGTCTAGGATCCACAGTAATACCGTACACGTTGAACACATTCTGTATCTCCTTGATTAGCACTTTGTTAGCTGCCTCTATGCCGTAAGTATTCGCTATCGCGTGTATATCGTTGCTGTATAATCTGTTCAGGTCCAAATAATCATTGTACTTGAACATCTGCACAATATTTATCCCTTCCGTTTTCAAATATAACGTGTTCTTCTCCTTGTTTGTGATGGCGCGTCTGATGTTCTTGATCTCGTATATGACTGATTTCGACGCTGTGGTGCGGAGAGCTTGGGACAGGTCCACTTTTAAAAACGAAATAGGGAATAACACGGTGAGCTCGCACCAAGAGTGCTTCTTAGTGTCGAATGTATAGTTAGTAGCGTTTCTCACATTTTCAACCACATCTGCCATGATCTTGCTCTCTTCGAGTTTCTGTTGGTCTTCGTCTACCTCCACGATATCATCATCTTTGGGTTGCTCCTCATTTTGGTCGCCTTCGTCATCAGATTTCTCCTCTTCCTCGGATTCTGGATCCTCGTATTCTTGTTCCTCCGCTCTCTTGGCTCGAATTTTTTTCTGTAGGTAGGACATAAGAAGTAATAAGTTAAAACGGAATAGAAAAAATGGGAATATCTCGAAACCTTATAAGAGGAAAGTTGAATTTAATGTTTCCCACTTTTCAACTGAATGTTATATTATAACACATTTAATGTTATATTATAACAAACAATGTCCCGCTAGGGACGTGTGATAATCTGCACAAAATATTAAATCGATGTTCACCAACACTACAGGACTGACTACAAATATATCAACAATTTCTAGCAATTATCGTGGTTTAACCACAATACCGGTTATACTTACCGCAAAATTGTAAACTCAAGTTTGCCAAAAGTTTCAATTGTATATAGTAAAATTATAAAAAGTAGAAAAATTTAGGCCCATGGGTACTGATTCACTACTTGACCGTCTTGGTTAACAAACTGTTAATTTTTTAGGTGCAGAGAATTCTGAATAGCTAGAACATACTTACATCTGTATTGTCCTCGTCCTCATTAGGACCTTCTTCATCTGAGCTGTCTACATCAGGGTCGCCTCCTTTAGTTGGTTCTGGCACATTTGAGTCTTCGTCGTCATCATTATCCGCAGCGCGTTTCTTTCTCTCTTTCTCAGCCGCCCACAGAACACCAGATGTGGCCTTCGCTTGTTTCCTAATAATTGAAAACATTTCGGTGAAGAATTTATTCTGCATGTGTCTAATTATCTGCGGAGGTTTCACAATATATTGAGGTTTGTATTGCGAATGTGGCAAGAACGAAAAACGCATTGTGGTCTTCAGTTCTCTGTTCGGTTGTGTCACAATTTCACATTGGACATCAATTTTTTCCAGTACATCACTTACGGTCACTCTATTCATCTTTCGCCTTAATTTTTCGGCTTTTTTGTTCAAATCAGTCAGGTTGTCGTAGAAGGGTATGTCCATGTTGGGTGTTTTCAATTTGGCTGACGCCGTCATTAATATTTCACGAAGTCGAGGTATACCCAAAGTGACGTTCATGTCACCACGACCGGCAAAGTGGAAAGTATTCAGTGTCATCTGAGTGGAAGGTTCGCCAATGGATTGCGCTGCCAATAAGCCAACTGGTTCACCTGGGGCTGCCATAGATTCTAGGTACTTTGCGCTCATTACTTCGGTAAATTTATCTTTGGGCGTATATTGACTGTCGTTTCCGCGTGTTTTCAAATAACTTCGGACTAAGGCATCTAATTTTTCGGTTATAACTCCGAATTTATACTCTGGGGAATATTTGTTGGTAATAGGATCAGGGCAACGCTTTCTCGCATATTGCTCCTTTTCTTCTTCATCCAACGCACGCCACTTCTTTTCTAGTTCCCAATAATAGGGATCTCGCGTTTCATCAGTCGGTTTGTCTTCAAGAACAACATCATTCCTGGCCAAGACAGAAAACTGGGCGAAACCACTCTGACGTACTTTATCGAACACATCATTACCATACTTCTTTTTCCATTTCTTTATTGACTTTTGAGATTTGGTGAAAGGGATTTTAAAGCTTTCGTCTTCATTCAATTGTTTTAGTACAGATTTGTTTATTACAGCTTTCGAATTAATATCCAAGAATTCAAATTGGTCCTTTTTCAAAAATTGGCATTTCAATACATCCAGACCATCCTCTCCATAAGCAAATTGTATGACACTGCTGTCTGCGTCTCTGACGGTGTGATCGTATCCAACACTAAGACCTTCTAAATGTTTAATTAAACATCTTTGTAAATATCCTGATCTACTAGTTTTAACTGCCGTATCAATGAGACCTTCACGACCAGCCATGCAATGGAAAAAGAATTCCTGTGGTTGAATTCCTGTCAAAAATCGTCCATCAATGAACCCTCCAGCCCTAGGTGATATGTCATATGGGGGAAAACTGGGAAGTGATCTGCCAGATATCATCAATGGTGGTCTCTTTCCTTCAAGTTCTATCTGCCCTAGTAAGCAGGAAATCTGCATAGTATTTACAGTTGAACCTTTAGCTCCAGACTGTACCATTAATTGTAGATTATTAGATGGAAACTTTTCAAGTAAACCTTCTGTTAAGCAAATTTTATTGATATTATTTGTGTAAGAATCGAGCATACTTTTATATTGCCGATCCAAATTTGCACGGAATTTCGGATCCTTTATAAGCATTTCACCTATTTTCTCTTTTAATTTACTTTCTTCCACATCTACAGCTAGATCTGTAGCTTTAACAGCTGCCACTTTTCCTACATTTCTAACTAAATTTATTATTCCATTCCGTCTTTCATCTGCTTCTTCAACAACTATAATATCTTTCACACCAAGAGTAAAGCCTAGCCATTGTAAATAAAATGTAAATAGTTTAGAAAATGAACTTAGCAATGCACTAGAGCAATCTCCCCCATATAATTCATACATACAATGAACTAAGCCGTATGGAGTGGCACCATAGTGTGTTTTATCAAGAACTCCACAAAGTAATTCACCATTTTTAATAACAACCTCTGCCTCAGACATGGCATCTGCATTGGAGAATGGTGTGCCTCCTGCAATCCAAGGTCGGCTGATCTCTTTTTGCCAAGCCTTTGAACTAATTTTCGCCTTACCTATGAGTGATAGACAGGGCCTTCCTGTTGGTACTGTATTCATAATAATTGTAGAAAGGACTTGTTTTCCAGACCAAAGCATTACAGGCTTTAGAATCGTCGGTGGAAGTAATTTAATACGTCCCTTGTGACCCGCTAGACCTTGGAACACAAGTTGCTGGTAATCAGCTTTGCAGAAAAATGTTCCTCTTATTGACATTCTCACTCCTGAAATTACATGATCTTGGATCAAACCACTTAAAGGTGTCCCATCTTTGGGTACCAGGTATTGCTTTCTGACTGACATAATATTGTAAGCTTCACTCCTAGCAATCTGATTTTGTGGAAAATGAGCATTCATTTCATCTCCGTCAAAGTCAGCATTGTAGGATTTACAATTAGCATAATGCAGTCGAAGAGTTTTTTCACCTTTAAGAATTCTAGCCTTATGGGCCATCATACTTGGCTTATGGAGTGAAGGCTGACGATTTAAAATTAAAACATCACCATTAATGAGATGTCTATGAACTATTTTCAATTGAGATGACTTAAATTCATCTGGTGTCAATAATTTCTTGGCAAGACTTTTTCTTTTTTGAAGAGAATCAGGTGGAATTCTAATTATCCGTCCATTCTTTATTTCTAATTTCTCAGCACCAGGATGAACATTAGGACCATTTATAACCATTTTTCTGAGTTCATCGACGTTCCACTCCGTAACTGGGACAGGAAATGTTAATTTAGTGGCAAAGGCATCAGGAATACCAATCTCATCAATGTCTACATTGGGATCTGGGGTGATAACAGATCTAGCTGCAAAATTAACTCTTTTCCCCATCATATGCATTCTGATAACCCCAGTTTTCTTTTCAAGTATTTGTTTCAAGCCTGGAGCAACTACTCCAGTGTTATCATTGTTCAGTAGTTGATTAATCATTCTTTGAAGATCTTGCCAAGCAATATGCAGTTTCTCTGCTGTAGAATTTCCCATAACACTCTCGTATGCTTGCCTTACTTGCATTTCTAAGCTATCAATTGTTTCCTGCTCATTTTCAGATGTAAAAACTTGTAAGACAGCTCTCGCTTTGTAGGCAGCAGTGAGAATTGCCTTATATGCTGAACACTGGGGATGTTCTAGCAATTCACCTTGTAATACGTTACATGGCCTAACAGATGGAGGTGTAACTGGTACAATTTGCATAAAAAATAAATTAGTAGTTGGCTTAACATTGGTATATTTTAAAACAGGCATACATAGATGTAAAATTTGACTATCATTTTGTTCTATGGCATGACATGCACGCTTTAAGTCATCTGGCATTAGTATTTTTATACCTTTAGTTTCCTTAGCATACTCTTTGCTTTCTGCATTTATATTGTACATAATTTTGTTATCTGAAGTTGTTACTTTTATCAATTTACTGTTACAATACCTACAGTTTTTAGCCACATTCATGATCTTAAAATAATTATTTATTACTTTTGCTCGCAGCTTATCCACATTTTTATTTTGAAAAGTTTGTGCAACACCATCTCCTTTTTTTAATAGCTTTTGGCATTTTCTAATCATTTTATTGGGTTTTTCTGGAGAGGTATCACTGGTAAAGTCCTTCACGTCATATATAAAGTTCTCCAGGTCCAGTGCAGAAGTTACGTGTCCAGCATCAATTAAATCTAATTGTAGTTTAAAAATAAATTTCATTCTATCATCCATTTGAATTTTATGACATTTTAAGCATGCTATTCGGAATAGTTTATATATGTCTTTGAAGAATAAAGGATTCACAACTGTAAGTGGTAGATCTATATGCCCAAAATGTCCAGGACAATGAAGCAAGGAGTTTGAGCATGTAGCGCAAAAATCATTGCGATCTCTAGTCGGCCCTAACTTAGAATCGTATAAGCCTCCTTGTGTGGGGTTACCCATGGCATCAAAGGATTTGGTGTTAGTGATTTTTGTAACACTAAGCTTTTTAATATCTTCATCTGTGAACATAAGAAACTGCACATATTCGGGATCCACAGACGTCATCCCCGCTAAAGCGGATTTAAATCCACCCTCGAACTCCATCCTCCCTGCCTGTAAAGTAATTTACATAGATGAAAGTCAGGGAATTAGTTTTCTTGAAGAGGTTATTTTCTTCCTATTTTGTATAAAAGTATTTAATTAATTACTTACCAGTTTTTCAATCAATTTTATCAAAATGACCAATGCTGAATTATTAGAAACTTGAAAGAAATAATCTTTACATCATTACTAAATATTTAATAGAAACAATAACATGCGGAAACGACAGTAAATGTGAGTTTGACAAAGTCAAAAGTGACAAACTTGTCAGTTGTCACTTGTACAACTATTAAAATGTTTTTTTTTTCTCTTGCGTTATTCGATACTGCACATATTTATTCACGTGAGCTTTATATACATTACACATAAATTATTTTATATAATAATATAATATACAAGGTGGATACAACCGAGAGGCATTAAATTAAACTACATATTTAGAGTATAATTTCCAGGCTACACAACAAATATCAGATCAATCGGAGCAATAGTTTAGCCACAGGAATTTTCTAAAGTTTTTTCTCACTTCGTACACTCTGTACCATCAGCTGTTCGAGCGCGCGGCCGCCTATAGTCCGTCGGGGTCATTCACCCCGTTCGAGGCTTAGCGACCTTACCTAGCGGCCGCGGCGGCGCGTACAAAGAGTGTTTACAAGTTTTCCTTATTTTTTCGCTATTTAACTTGTTTGAAAAAAGTATTTTCGTATACTTGTCGTAAACTTTTTTTTAATGGTCTCCGATTAACAGTAGGTACTTATAGTACATGTGGTTTAATTTAATGCCTTTGGTTTGTATCCACCTTGTATAAAATAATAATAATTAACATAAATTTTATTAAGGTACCGTCTTAGAGCATATAACCAATGGAGATGCCATACAAACGATCACAGTACAACTTTTTCTACCATTATTTGAGGGAGAGGAGGTAAACAGTAGCACACTATTACATTTTGTCAACAACACGCACACTATTGCGTGATATTGAGAAAGTTAAGAATGAATGAACGAACTGTTGCCGTTCACAGTTCGTTTTTTAAATAAAATTAAATATGTTTAATTTTAATACGGTAAAATTATTTTAGAATAATCTTTATATATATTTAATTCATATAAAAAACTTGTATTTACAGCTATATAGC
>LUGF01035670.1:96483-119855 GCA_001625245.1 Calycopis cecrops
AACGGTGCCCCGCCTGCCCTGCCTCAAACCTGGCAACAAACAAAAGGCCCTTTTGTCAGACAAAACTATACCTAATAGCTACTTGCTGTTCCAGGTGGTGGAACTGAACCCCTACGCGGCCCTTTGTAACCAGATGCTGAGCCAGGTGCTCCGCGGGGAGAAGGACATCAAGCTGTAGAAGCGCGCCCATTATCTTTAAGACAAGTTTGAAGTAAAAAAATCCAAGAAACACGGATATTGAATCCTTAATGTTTTCCAAAATGAATTTTGAACCATTTTGGCGTATTGAAATGCACATAACACTGTATATACTTGCTAATGCATTACATTATTTCTCCACGATAAAACTAAGAAAAAGTATTTCTTTGAATTTTACGTTTGTTGTTAAACATAACGGAAAATAATAAATTTATTAGTAAATAGGCACTTATCTAACTGCAAAACTTATGTTTTGTAATATAGGGTTTTAAAAATAAGTAGGCACAATAAATCTAACGGAATTAGAATTTTTTATTGAGTACAATTCACAAATACATTCGAGAAACACACTCGACACTCGGACGATCCGAGTCGAATCACAACACGCCGAAAATTCACAAAAATGTTACATTTGAAAATGACAAATTTGATGCTACAATTTAAAATACTGTCACTACGTCATTACTTTTACAAATATAGAATAATAATCTCGCTAGATTAAGCACGGACTACGGAAATTCCGCACGAAATCTTATCATTAAAAATTGGTTAAATTTTCAAAATACAATGTTAACAATACGTGGGGAGCGACGACGGAAAAACCGGAATCCAAAAATCAAAACAATTTTCAAAAAGAAGAGCTTCGTGATGGAATTAATAAATTCAGTCGAGTGCTTATGGCAATACTAGTTACAAATTAAATTACTATATATTACTAGGTATATTAGGATATAAATCATAATATATATAAAATCACAAAGATTCGACAGGTTAACAGTGTAAGTCAAGACATCGTCACCATTCAAGTCCTATAAAAGTAGCGCTGCTCACTGCTGTCAACTAAATACTAACTGTAAAAATTAAAAATAATACAAATATCTAGGTAGCAACGACATCCACATCTCGAAAATGGTTACATAGCGTATCCGTCAAATTTAGTTCTCATTTATTCCGTCGGACTTGATGTGTGGCGACCTCTTCAATGTCATAAACATAGAAAATTAAGTGTGTGTAATAGGGACTGCGCACCTGGATTGTTACGTCAACTAGTTGAAACTGGATTTTAATGTTAACAATTTTATTATTAACCATCGAGTATATACGCAGTTACCTTGCGGTCCATTCATAACTGTACCGTTTAATGTTTTAATTTGACACCAGGGCGTGTTTTGACAGATGTACTGTTGTTACTACATCTCGTACATGGTCCCTGTTACTTTAACATCAAATGCCCATTTAGCGTCCCTCGTACCACCACTGTTTTACCGAACCTTAGGAAACTCACTCACTCACTGTAACAATGTATGTTTTAAACATATTTAGTGATACCACACCCATAGTTTAATTTATTCTAAACATGTGTTGAGAAAAATGTAGTTCTTATTAAATGACTGCCTGACCTTCATACGTTCGTACTGTATTATAAATTGAGTTTAAGGTAGCTTTTTTATAGACCTCCTTTACCTAATTAATGGTACAATTTATTAACATATAACCTGTGTTCTTTTACATCTTTGTCAAATATATTTTTTCCTTACAAATGTAATAGATACCATAGGAAATTCAGCCGTCTATTAGCTATGATGGAGGTACATTTTTTTACAAAGAAAAAAAGGAGTATCGAAGACGCTTTCTTTAGGGGAGTTAGAGAAAGCAGTAGAAAATGTCCTTTTCTTTACTTGTATTTTCAGTAGAACAAATCAATGGCTGCAGGTAGAAAATACGAAATTTTTACAATCTTTACATTAAAAATAATATATAAATAACAGAATTTATTTACTAAAAACCTATTTTTAATTGAGGTGGCAACGAGAGAACGGGCTTTAAAAAATATAAGGTAGTTGTTGACTAACTAGACAACATAAAAATTGGCTTCCGTCGTCACACATTAATTTTATTAACGCTTAGGAAAATAACGTGCACTAATATATCTTTCTCAAAGTGAATTAAATACATACATATTATTAGCGGTCGGAAAGTCACTAGAATATCAAAAAATGAACACTATGGACTTGGAAGATAGTTGGTGTCATGTTGGAGAAAAACTACAATCAGAAAAAGATGTTTCAAAAAGGTCGAACCACTAATAATATGCCAGCTCCGAAAATGGGAAAAAGATGAAATACAATAAGACCATATTATTAGGAAAAATATTTACACTTTTGGCACAGGCGAAGTGCACTTATGCGTCACAACACCACATATTATGTAAAAACATTATAAATATCATTCAAAGAGTATACTAAAGTTTTACGCTACAGGCTTAATCTAAAAGGTGACTTTAGGCCTATACTTTAAAGAGATACTAAAATGTAATGTGCAATTAATTTATAAGTCATGAAAATACTGCCTGTATGGGTGCAGCGACATATGCCTAAATATACCTATATGTAGATAATTAAAAACATGTCATATTTAAACTTAGAACATAACTATTGCTCTTGCTCATGAGCATGGTCAAGATTTAAAAATAACACTAATTCTTGAATACCCTTATGTACGAAAAAAAAATGTTTTTTTTTTAAATTATTTTGTAACTAGATATTAATTGGATAGACCTGAAGAACGTGACCAGCAGCGGTGGACGTAGCTTGCCTTTATGGGGACCCCACATGATATTTTTTTTGTTACGTTCTGAGAGACAGGACAAGTTTTGACTAATTCAAATCACGTTGGGCCTCTCTAGCTCGCGATCTCCAAATCAATTACTCGGTACAATCGGCGCTAGCTACGCCCCTGGTGATCATTAAGACTTTAATATCATTTAAAAGCTACACGACCTTTATTTTCCATCGTTTATTGTCGTGAATACCTGAGTTCTCGAAAGACTTACTATAGTTTATATCTAGTAATGTTCAGATAACAACACAATTGCAAGGAACGTAAATCTAAATTAGACATGAGTTGTTGATTTATATAAATCAAATTATAAAATAATAAAGTAACGTGAATAAAAATCGACGTGATTTACTTAACATTAATAATATAAATAACATATTAAGGCCTATGCAGACGAGGGACTTTTGTCCGCGGACTTTTTTGTCCGCTAAAATAGATCGCTTACAAGTGTATCGAGTAACGCAAACGAGGGATTAAAAGTAACTGGTACTTTGTACATTTTTGTCCGCGGACAAAAATCCTGCTTCTGCGCAGGGCTTTATTGTAGTTGTTTGATAGTTAGTTTGATACGTAGGTAAGTGCTTGTACATAGGGATCATTCGATATGTGATTTCATTTAATTGTAATTAAAAGTACCTTGATTTTATTCATTTGAAATAACATACGGGGTTATAGCGGATCCTACATCGAATATTTACTATTATTGACGAAATTATTGTAAGTCATATATTTTTTATACAATTTCTACCAAATGTGTTACGTAAATGTAATTTAAGGTATTAGTTACATACCACAAAAGACAGTAGAAAATGTGGGTAGTAAAATATTTGAACTCAGAATTTAAGCTTAAAATTTTATCTTCTTTTCGGGTCATTTAAATGCAGCTGAATTTTGTCCGACCAATTTGCAAATGTTCGGGCACAGCGTGCACGGGAGTGGATACTCCATGGACTAGGAGGGAGCTATACAAACGCATTGCTCCCACGAGGAAGGTTTTTGGCCCCTACGGCTCACACATTATAAATATTATATATTTGTTACCCTCTGCAATAGTAATGTATTTTTAACTACAAGATTAACTTATTTTGATTATGGCAACTTATTTGTATATCAAATTATGGGCAAAAAGAATGACATATGGCTAATATCTTAAAATAAATGAATGTCCGACATAATAATATTCACAATCAAATTTATCACACAGCAATATCTTAAATGAACACGGTTAAAAAATAAAGCAAGCAAATAAAAGCAAGCTAAAGAAGTTATGATATACATACCTACATTGGCACGTTCTCACCAATATTTAATTTTTTTAAACGGCTATCATATGTGTAAACCTTCAAAATATTCACACGGAAAATATTTTATGAGTTTCTAAGCATTACAATATACAAGTGAGATCTTAGACAAAATGAAGGTCTTATATTTTAATGTATGTATAAATGTATATATATGTGTGTATAATAATTAATAATTAAATCTATACGTGATATCAGATCTGAAGATCCTCCGTTTGGTAGTTCTGGACTTATTACGGTATAATAAAATACCGTCTGAGGTGAGTACAGAGTATCACCAGAAAATGCGAAAACTGCGAAATGCATTCCGGACGCTCTAAATCCTAGAATCATTCTATAGCTATTAACTGGGTCAAAGCGAAGGCTTAAGCTAGCAGCACTATTTACGATGAGTCGCGTATTTATAATATTTATCTAACTTTAGATACAACTACTATAGAATTGGTGTTCAGAATACAGTGGCGATATAATATCATAACCTACTATGAACAAATAACTAAAAATTACAGGGTCGCTGTGTCAAATACCTATAATACTGAATGTTATTACTTGATTTTAACAAACTTGTACTATCTATATTTAATCTATATGCATTAAGAAAAAGACAAAAATGATTTTGCCATAGATTTGATGGGACGATTAATGAATTGATTAAAAAAAAATCAAGAAAACATTTGATCGTCTAGTAGACCCTGTCCACTAGACGATCAGATATTTTCAAATTCTTTTTTTAAATTTTACCAACGACTTTTTTAAATTACCTATCTGTAAAAAGCGCATAATTTTGACGCGCCCTACAAGAAAAGGTTATATCTGACAACGTTCTGAAAATAGATCGATTAAAGGCATAAAGGAAAATTTGTACCAAGCAACCCTGAAAAACTGACTTTTGAATGCAAAAGAATTGCGATTTAAAACAGTCACTATATGACTTGCATACGTTTTAAATTTTAAGCTCAAAATTGGTCTGAATAACATGCGTCGTGATCTATGCTAAATATAATTTTAATGATAATTCAAATCGAGTATCAATAGTTAGGAACTTATTATACAGTGAATGTCAAATTTTATTATACTTGAATAATGAATTTGAATAATTATACTAATGAAGCGGCAAGAGAGTTGGAGGTGGATAATATAAATGATTAATTATACGTTTAATTTGTGATTCATAATCCCCTTAATGCCTTTTGATTTGTATAGCAACATTTGTGTGGTGCAATATTTAGTTTGATTTAGCAAATAATAAAATATTTTAGAAGTAACCCAGACGAATCACCTGATCAGATGAATAATTACTGCGTCTATTTGTAAATTTTTTAAAACGTTATCTAAAGAGTATTTGCATTTACTTTTTATTTAACCTCCTTTTTAATTAAATAAACTACATACTAATCAATACTAATAATAAAAATCTGTCCTCCACGCCCCCACTCTCTAGTTAATTACTTCGTATTGGTTCATCACCAAAATGTACTGTTTCAACTTTTTCCAAAACATTTCCACGATCACTGGAATATATTTGTTGATATGTATATGTTTGTCTGAATTTCACAACTTTTCAATATAACCACTGACGCCCCGTTTTATATATTTTTGTGACACTCCGTCCCTCTTTTTTGTTTTACAAACATCAAGATATACTTTATATTTTTTTACAGCATATGGCGTATCCGATATGATCAACACTAGCCATATTAATGCACAAAATAAGTAAAAATATGAGAATTGCGCCATGTATTACTGTAAATCGTGACATTCTAAAATAAAATTTCGTGCGTTGGTGTAAAACTTAAAATTGCGTTCTTGGTAACGAACATTTTTATTTTTGTACAACGGGGTCATCACCGGTGATGTCTGTGGTTATTTATTTATCACATCCATTTGCAGGAATGAACCAGTACGATCGATATCGCCAGGGCCTGATCCTCACACCTGTGTCAGAACTCCAGGTAGAATGTATGCCGCCCTGTTTCAGTCCCCATTAGATCAGGCCCTGACTGAAACTAACACTAAACTTTGAATTACAAAGCCACACCGACATTCCGGTATGAAGAAAAAAACACCTTATCCTAACCACATTGGGTGTTTAATGAAGCTCGCGGAAAATTTACACCTACGAAAATTAATGAGACACCTAAATGACATTTTTTAATACAATTTAGAATTAAGTGCTTTTCCTCCTTTTTAAATTCACAAGTTTTATTTAATCTAGCAAAAGTACACGTATCTTTTTAATTATATTTATTTTATTATCGTAATAAATTTAGTAAGGCTAGTTTATAACATACAGCCGAGGTTGTCGCGGTGAGATTAGACGAGTCAAATAAACCATTTATATCTAATCAACACTTATAGTTAAAATATAGATAAATTAACAATGTAACAAATACGTCTAGAGGCATACTAAGCGAATACGAACATCGTCTAAAAATACCGCAGTGAACACACGAACAGGCAAACGAACATAAAGTTAAATGTATAGAGAAGGCGATTTACTTACCTGCATGTATTAGAGAAAATTATATAAATGTATTTTAAGTAGGAAATATTGATGAATAGCGTTATTTAATGTGTAATCTGTATTTGATGATAACCTTAAATGGGATCTACACCGGCGAGTTTAAATTTAAAAAAATAATATAAAGCGCCAACTCTATTCACTTAACTAGACGACACGAAAACTTAATAACACGATCACATACTTGTAAATTATATTCTTTTAATAAAAAAATAAAATGTATATATAACGAGAGATTCTAAAATCTTTACATGATTCATTAATACTGAAATAAAAAAAATATAAATTTCAATAAAACAAAATAAACTTTATAGCTTAAACAATACGGTTAAGAATATTAATATTTACCATTAAGCTCCATCCACACGACACGACGAGAATTACACACTAAGGTTAATATTGATATGTGAATGCAAAATTATAGCATAACATCCACACAACCAATTAAAATCGAGATTGTCACGAATGTGGACCTTATAAATATTGACTTACGGGTGAAATGGTGGGTCTTAATCTATATTTAATTAGTTGTGTGTACATATAGAATTATATAACACTTATTAGTGGCCCCTAGTACATTACACCAAGACATTAAAACAACAACATTCACATAAAATAATGACATAAAGTGTCAAAGTAAATGAGAACAGATAACGCTATACGTATACTCTATGGTGCAATACACACCATAGACATAGAACAGAGAGCGAACATCATAACAGACAACATTTCACATCGATTTATTGCTTTGGATAATTCGTTGAGATAGTAATTGCCATTATCTTTTTATTGCGTTTAAAACAAACCATACACAACCATGTCATGTCGCATTGGATGGACAAATTAAATACTAAAATAATACTCCGTCGACGAACGACAAACAAATGAGCAAACTCTTTATATCCTCCCGAACCTAATTTCCAGCCAAGATCTTTCTCCAAAGAAACGTAGAGCATCGAGATTCCGAAATGCAGAGTGAAGATGAGACAGCTGTACGGCGCACGTCGTACGAGGGACAGAGACAGTGATAGATGGAGTATTCAGACGCTAGCGAGCAGCGTGGAAGCAACTTCATAGGTTTTCGACTGCAAAAGAAAAATAATTTTGAAAAGTATTACTTTTTAGTTAAGTACAAAGTAATTTATTATAATTTAGTATAATGAGCAATCGGATCCATTTGGTGGCTTCGGCCACCCATTAATATTGGCATCTTCATAACCATCAACCTTAATAGTTATGCAGATTCGTGGCCCTCCTTTATCACATAACTCCTCATAAGCCAGGTCCCCCTGGTCGTGCTTGGAATTGGGAATTATCGTGGCCATCGCATCAGCATACGTGGATGCTAACGGAGTCGGTAGCCACTACTTATGACTCTGATTCTATAACAACACACACGTGAACACTATAAAGTGTTGTTGTTGTATTGTATGGCAGCTGTCAGTCTTGGGAAACCAAGGTTTCACTCGGCTGTCATAGTCACTGGTGGGTGAATTATGAACTTTCAACTGGCATATTTGCGTTTGACATTTATTAGTATTTATCTTAAATATCCATACGAAAATATAATTTTAATATAAAATAAAGGTTTGACGTCAGTCTTTGTAAATATTTAATGCCTAAAATTAACATTGGGACACGCCACATTCGAAACTTTGCCTCTGAGGTTTGTTTATAACGTATTTACACGTAGTATGTACTCTTATTACCTGCGAGTTCACACGTGCTGCACGTACTCCGGGTTGAGGAAGGAGAAGCCCATGAACTCTGTCTGGTCGAGGTTCATCATGAACAGCTTGTCGGTGGGCGTCAGCTCCGTCTTCTCTTGCGTGAACTGCTTGTCGAAGTTGGACACGTCCTTGCGGTGTTTCTGCAATCACAAGCGACACGTGTACGCAGCGCCGGGTGAAGCTCTGGCCGGGCCTGGGGCTTGGAGACCTTGGAGAGGACAAGGGCTCCTTTTTGGGAACTTAAATGAACATTAAGTTGTACGGGACCCGGGGCTACAGCCCCCCTAAGTCCCCACCTGGATCCGGCGCTGTGTGTACATCGGATTGTCCTCTTTCCAATCCATTGACATTTTTTTTTATGGTATAGGAGGGCAAACGAGCAGCCGGAGCCCACAGATATCCGCATAGAGGCTATACAGATGCGCTGCCCTCCTTTCTCCTCCCACCTCCATGGGCTACTTACACACCGCACGAAACGCGACAGCACAGCTTTTATTTCATTAATTCAACGATCAATGAAATGTCAACAAATAAATAATTCTGGAGTACGGATGAAATTTGGACATATCAACGATGTATAGAAACAAGTCAACGACGCGTTGATAACAATAAATAATTAACAATGGGTAGGAAGGATTTAATTTTACACAGTAACATTTTAGAACAATGTATTTTGTCTTTAAATACGTTTTATCTCACGTCGTCATCAGCTTTATTATGAATGTGGTAAACTTGTAACATTTATAATGGTGCACATGCACATTGTTTTAGTAAACGTAACTTTAAAAGTGTTTAGTGCCCTACATAGTAACATTCTCTGCATCAGATACAATGGCATCTATCTATACACATCGTTACTCCTACAGACTACGGTAACGAGGCACGCCGATGTACTCACGATCTTGGGCTTGAAGGGCGGCTGCACGTCGCGCAGCTCGACGCGCGCCCAGTCGATGCGGCGGAAGAAGGCGTGCGTGCGCACGTCCTCCTCCCCCCGCGGCCCGCACCCCAGCCGCTTCTGCGGGTTCTTGGTCAGGAACGACTTGCACGCGTCCTTCGCCTCCTGCAAAGTACCATGGGAGGTCAGCCAACAGTAACATCTGAGGTCCTTCCCGTGTTGGTGCTCCGGGGCACCTCAATATAAGCAAGTGGCTATTCGATTTAGCCGCAATTCGCCATGTCTTACACGCGCCCTCGGATTTCCAGAGGCGATTAAGTTGGCTCATGGTATCCGCGTGGCTTTAGTGGCTATTTGGTTTAGACCGAAGTCCCATACACCCCATCCGATCCTACCCAAAACCGTGGGCAGAGCGTAAATCATTTCCCCGCAAAACAAAAATAAAGCATTTGGACCCTGCGGTGTAAAACCAAAGTGGCAAGTCGGCACGGGTCCATGCACTTGACGGCGTATAGGTGGAAACGTGTTTGAATAAGTTTTTCTATGTTGAATGACTGAAGGTTCGGGCACGTGGAATATTTATCAGATGGGGCTTCCATCTGATAAATGTTCCACGTGCCCGAACCTTCAGGGAACGAATATCAGTTTTGATTACCATCGTGGAGACTGCATAGCATTGATTTGAGGTATCAGGGGATCAGGAGGAGGATAACGCAAAAAGTAGTTGGTTTGATGACTATCATTTATCCCAAACACACAACGGGTTGCTCTCAGTATATTATAAGTACATTTATAAACAGCAAACATTTATAAATAGCAGATAGCTTATTGATCTTCCTGATTTTGAGTAGATTGACTTCAAAATATAATTATTATAAGAACCCACGTCCCATAAAGATTATCATTCAAAGATAAAGAACGATATTTGCTAAGAAACGAATGTTCATAAAACATTAATAACAAGCTACGCATTTCACTCTATTGTATAGAAATGAGATTAGGATCAATTTAAATACGTAGTCAAAAGCTGGAAATAATGTGGCATTGAAAATCTTCTACAAACCGAAATGATATCTAACAAGTGTGTGGGGACAAGGTTGGACATTTAATAAACCAAAATAAAGGGCTTTTAGGCTATTGAACAGATTATAGAAATGAAAAGATATATTTATGGCAAACCTTTCATAAAGAAATTACGAACGTCCAAAGTCATTGGCGTGTATTACGTGCCCGTAAATATAGAAAGTAATATTGAATTGGGTTGTATTGTTACATCTGCTATTGATAGAACAGAAATAGAAACAGTTGTGATCCGTAGGGTATATGTATTCTGTGGTTGTGATTATTGGTACGTGCGGAGCGTATCGTTAGTATCTCTTCGTTTGCTGACTGCTGTTATTAATATGAAGAAACTTTGATTATTTTGAACAATTTTAACGTTTTTTCCTATAAAAATGCTTTCTGGAATTTTGATATCGCTGTCGTACGAACCGGAACTAATGGGTTGGGAGTGAAATAAGCCCAATACAAGTTCCATTGGGCTTCTTTTTCACATTATCATCGGAGAACTAGGAATGCTCCTCGTGCTACGAGATTAAGTTTAGGGAAAAGGGGTAAGTGATCCCCCCATTATCCGGCAGATGCACAAGCAACAGCCTACGTACCTTGCTGAGAGTCTTGGGGTAGGAGACGCTGTTGTCGGTGATGGCAGCGAACAGCTCCTCCTCATCTTCTCCGTCGAAGGGCGGTTGCCCCACCAGCATCTCGTACAGTAGCACTCCGTACGCCCACCAGTCCACGGAGCGCCCGTATGGCTGGTATAGGATGATCTCCGGCGCGATGTAGTCGGGTGTGCCGCAGAAGGTCTTGGTTGTTTTGTCGCCGTTGATGCCCTCCTGAGGGTGTGAGGTTTGAGGTGTTATACAGTAGGTATATATTCGTTTAAATTCGAAAATGATTTAAGGTTTGAGGTATTACATAGGAGGTACATTTTGCAATGTTGTAGTATTTGATGTTTCTTTATTTTAATTCAAAAAAGATTTACCTCTATAATTCTGTCTGGCCGTGAATACTTTTTATATTATATTGGCACAAGTTTACAAGTCATAAAGCAAATCGAAATAAGTTGATTAATTTTACATATTACGTAATTTGTTTAGTTGTTTAAAGACTAGAGGTTATCTCCTTAGTTGTCCTCCTGAAGGTCAACGCACACACTACAACTCGAAAATGGAACGTAACCGTATCACATCGAGCCGTTCAGTATTCTTTGTATAAAAATCCATACTGCGACGCACACTAATGGGAAACGTAAAGTAATCGCCTCCCCTCGAAAAGCGTAGGCGATATGGTTACGTTCCCTTTCAGAGTTGATAAGTGTGTGGTGACCATTAACCAAATTATGAACCGCACGAAGCGCTATAACAGCACAGCTGTTACTTTACGGCGGTTTTGCCCCAGGTACCTGGCGTGAAGTATGTGTGTGTATGTGTGTGTTTGTGTCACCTTGCACATGCCAAAGTCCGCTATCTTGATGTGTCCGTCCTGGTCCAGCAGCACGTTGTCCAGCTTCAGGTCGCGGTAGATGATGCCGCGCGAGTGGAGGAAGAACAGGCCGATGGCGATCTCAGACGCGTAGAACCTGCGGGCGCGGTTATAGTTGTGTCATGTCGCTGCAGACTAGACTAAACGCCGCTAACGCACACCCTGATAATGATTTATGGCCCCGCTGCAGGGACAAATTAACAGCGAGACATTAAAATTACACTGATAATATACATAGCTACATATTAACTGATATGTAGCTTCTATTTCCAATAAGCAGACGATCCAATTTGAATATGCGGCTGTGGTTCCATTTCATTGCGGGCATTGGACGCAATACCGCCGATCGTATCTCTTGCTAGCTTCAACACTGAAGCACACGCACAGCACAGCTAGTGTACAAGCGGTACTCACACGGCCACGGGCTCCTTGAACCGTCCGCACTGCTGTATCTGGAACATGAGGTCGCCGCCGTTCACGTACTCCATCACGAAGTACAGCCGGTCCTACAGACAACACAACAGCACACGTGTATATAGAGGAGTCTGAGAACGAAAATCAGGACTTGTGATGTGTGTGGTACGGCGGCGCTAGTCGTACCCTACTTACGCGCTAGTCGTACCCTACTGATGCGCTAGTCGTACCCTACTTACGCGCTAGTCGTACCCTATTGACGCGCTTGTCGTATCCTACTGATGCGTTAGTCGTACCCTACTTACGTGCTAGTCGTACCCTACTGACGCGCTAGTCGTACCCTACTTATGCGCTAGTCGTACCTTACTGAGGCGCTAGTCGGACTCTATTGATGCGCTAGTCGTACCCTACTTACGTGCTAGTCGTACCCTACTGTCGCGCTAATCGTACCCTACTTACGTGCTAGTCGTACCCTACTGACGCTAGTCGTACCCTAATGACGCGCTAGTCGTACCCTATGCGCTAGTGTAAGTGTGCACACGAGGTGAACTGACCATGGTCTGGAAGCAGGAGTGCAGCTGCACCAGGAAGGGCGGCTTGCTGCTCAGCGCTAGGACTCTCTTCTCGACCATGGTACAGTCCACGTCGTCGTCCTGTATGATGATGTCCTTCTTCAGGATCTTGATGGCGTACAGCTCGTCCGTGCCGCGCCTCTCAGCCAGCATCACCTGCGAACAGTGAGGCGTGTACTCCATAAAAGTGATCTAAGAGGTAGTGCCACGCTGCATGCTTGCATGCAGCCGAATTGGGCGGGCACGACCGGGGAGGTACCTCTCGCTTACACGAGACCGGCGTATAGTGACAGCTGCGCTGTCGCGTTCCTTGCGGTGTGTAAGTAGACGGTGGCGCATGGAGGTGGGAAGAGAAAGGAGGACTGCACATCTGTATAGCGTCTATGCGAATGTCTTTGGATGTCAGCAGTAATGAAAATGGCTTCGATTTCTCGTTTGCCCCTCTATACAGTAAAAAAAAACAATGTATAAAAAATGTGGGGAATAAATCGTGTGAAATGGCCGCCGGTCTAGCTTAACACATTCAGGCTGCTTTACACATGGTCCATGTTTTGAGTTGACAACCGCCTTTTAATAGGTTTCGAAATTCATTCGAAAATTGGAAAATTTCAAAGCGGAAATTACTGCATGCAGTCTGATTTAAACCCGGTCTGCACAATTTATTCAATCGAAATTAAGGACAGCATATTGTTTATTTTCTCATATAAAAATATAGTTATTTTGCTAAAACCGCTAATTTCGATTTCGCCTTTGCCTCGTTTAGATATTTCTTTAATAATCGACAATTTTCCGAGGTTCCATCATTATAAATGTTAATTACGAAGTGTCAGGGAAATTAATTAATTACTTTCAATAAATAGAGTACTGATACGAAATCTGGGAACATGGCCAAAGTGATACTTGATTTAAAACATCAAAAGCAAATACATATCTCGTGTACGAAATAAATAATTCACTGCGAAATTATTTGCTCCAAATGTAAATGCGACCCTTTCAGATTTAGTGCCGTATATTAAACCTACCTTCCCAAACGACCCTTTCCCGAGCACCATGACGAAATTAAAGTCGGTGGCCCTGATGACGTCAGCGGCGGCCATGTTGTGAGGTACCTCCCGGTCGGGAGGCGGAGGTGGCCGGCGCGCGCCAACGTTGGTGGCTTTCATCTGGTTCTTGAGTTGCGCGAGGTCAGCCCCCTCCTCTGGGACAGGCACGTTGTAGTAGTCGCCTTCCTCCTGGGTCAGGAGTTTGAACCAGCCGTCCGCCGGAGCCTTCATCACCTCGGAAATGCCGAACGACAGGGAGCCCATGAAGTCGTTACGGGAGGTGCGATCCCAATCCCACACCTAGAAGAGTGTTAGTCCGATGATAAAAGATGAAGTCAGAAACAGTCCGCTGACAAGAACAACACTTGTCATTGCTTTGTTAGAACTCCTAAATAGTACATGGTAAAATATAATATTGGGTGAAGGGTTTTGTTGCAGTATCGTGCGGCTTGCGCAAGTCCAGTGACCCAAGAACGCTACATAAGTAAAAGAAGATCTCTGGGTGCGAGTATGCTTATGGTCGTAGACACAAAAAAGGCTCCGAATGATCGTCTTCTTAACAATTTTAAGGCAGTAGGGACATAGTAAGATGCTAATACTAACTAAAAACCTCTGCGACACACGTCACAGGTGTCTGACCAAACCTCACCTCTGGTCAGGTCACCAGGAGCAGAGCCGGATTAACCTCTAGCGGCGCCTAGGGTTTGGAGACCTTACAGTTGAGAAGGGCCCCCTTTTATCGGTACAAAAATGATCTTAAGGCGCCTAAAGCTTACGAGGCCCCGGGTCACAGCACCCTAAGCCTCCATCTAGATCCGGCGCTAGTGACGCGACCTCATAGTCTATGAATGAGGCAAGAGAAACTCTCTCCCCTCCAAAGATGCTGCCACATTGCCGTGGTGGAGGGGCTTGCGTGCCTCTATGATCGTCAAGGCTATGCTGGACAGGGCTACCCCACACCGGACAGGCTTAGGGGAGAGGCGAGAGAAAAAAATAATAAGCCCTCTTGCCTGCTAAATGGCCTGTTTACCTCAAGAAGGAGCCTGCGGTCTTTGTCCTCCGGCTTGAGGTCAAAAGTGAGCGTCTCGTTCCACTCGGGGTTGAGGCAGCTGCGGATGGTCTTGGTCTTCTTCTTCACGTGGTCCGAGTCGCCGGGGATGAGCTTCAGCTTCACGTACGGGTCCGACAGGCCGTTGGGGTCCATCGGTATGAGGTTGCGACCCTGTTTGACTGTCAATGTTGGTGGTGTAATGTAGTGCATTAAAGTCGAATATCCGACTTATATACTTACTATACTATATTAAAAATGCGAAAGTGTTGTTATGTGTTTGTCTTTCGTTTACATCACCACCACCCGAGTGAAGCCGCGGGTAACAGCTAGTTAAGAACTTATTCTTAGGTCAAATGGAATGCGGGTAGAAAATGATGTAGATAAATTACGTTTTTAAGAGTTCAGCCGAGGAGCGTGACATCACCGCAAGGCGATAGCTATGCTGTCGCGTTTTGTGAGGTTGCTGTGTTTAAGGACGCCTTGTGGAGGGGATGAGGTTAATTTACATAACAATTATGCGAATTTCATTGGGCTCAGTAGTTATCAAAAGGCTTATACTATAAAAGAAGAAAGATCGTAAAGAACACCAAAACTTTGTAAACATAAATAATAAAATCATGTTATTTAATAAAACTCAATAGAGAGACGGGCAAAATGTGGACAACGCATCTGCATAACATTTGTATTAAATCCTCGTATTCGCTATCGAGACATGTCTCTCCGGAATGACAAGACATTAGTCTCGAGCCCCCAGGAGACATTTATCTCGAGACATGTGAATCTATGTGTCTCCGGAATGTCTTGACCCAACTGTCCCCTAGTGAACACAAGGGTTTATGCGCGTGGGTGTAAGCTAATACTTTAAATTATGTTGGGTTAAGCTACAAAACAAAAATCAGACAGTCATTGGAACTGCCGATGGGAGTGAAAATTTTAAACTATCAACAATGACATGTATTAAGGAGTACACACTTGTAGCACCTCTACGAGTTATTGTAGCACTTTTCTGTGC
The DNA here is from genome assembly GCA_001625245.1 of Calycopis cecrops. Taxonomy (NCBI): domain Eukaryota; kingdom Metazoa; phylum Arthropoda; class Insecta; order Lepidoptera; family Lycaenidae; genus Calycopis; species Calycopis cecrops. Next base: position 112,387 of record LUGF01035670.1, read on the forward strand.
TACGTAGCATGACAACGCGAACTCATAACATTTTCGTCGTTGTAGTATTTAGTAGCACACAATTGTAGCATCACTTAAGAGTTATCGTAGCTCCACTGTCCTGTGCTACGTTGTATGTTTCCTGTGCTACGTACAATGTTTCCTGTGTTACGTACAATGTTTCCTGTGCTACGTAGCATGTTTCCTGTGCTACGTAGCATTTTTCTTGCTTTACGTAGTGTCTTAATGTCACATGCTGCCGGCGACACATGAATTCATAGAGATTCATAGAAACCAGTGGTGTCGCCTGCTGTATGGTTGTTGCCCGTCTCGGACTTGTACCTTAAACTTCAATATTTTGTAACAGCTGTGGTACTCACTCTCGACGGTGAGCTTGCTGCCCACGCAGGAGACGGCCAGCTGTATCCGCCCGCGCCGCTCCGTGTGGTCGCAGCCGCACAGGTTCGGCACCGACTCCTCGCACCGCTTGTGCACGTTCATGTCGCATGCTACACACACACCCACAAACATGTTAACATACCACCCTTCATATAGCCCTGCTTCCAACCGTTAGTTGAAACAGGGTGTTCCACTTTGTGTTTTACCTTATATTTAAATATACATGCAACTATTTAAGATTTTTTTGACACTTGATCGCATCTAGGACCAGTTTCACAGGTTAGGGCCACAGCACACATGTTACATTTAGCATCGTCGATTTAGCTGCTCTGTGGAAGCTGAACGCAGCGACCACACGCTCCCGCATATTTAAAACGTTAAACGCGGCGATTTAGTCTCTCTATGCATATTGCGCGCAGAAGCCAGAGTCGCCGCTACTGCACGCAACGTGCATAGTAAAATGTATCGAGCATCGGAGCAGTCGGTAAAACGCGCGATTTCGATACCGCGACTGAACGTTTCTAGTCGCTCAATCGCGACGCATTGACGCAGTCACAAAATTGCCGATCGCGGCTGCTAAGAGTAGCGTGTGCGCAGTGGCTCTTACTATTACATTGTCCACCAGCTAGTTAATTTTAGCTCCTTCATGCTTCATATTATCCTTCTAATCCTGATATAACCCGCGAAACCCTGATATGCTAAGCGGGTCTTTAATACAAACCTGTGAAACCTGCCCCTTTCATTAAGTACCTATACATTAAAAACTGGCACAACAACTGGATCGTTCGAGGCCTCCGGCATTTTCGCCAAAACTCAACATTGTACGGTTAAGATCCCTTCGTTACCGGAACTCCGTAACGGGGCCCCTTCCGGGCCCGTGGCATTTCGCCACCCCATTATTACGCCATTGATATTGAAACATCAAGAGAAAATGATGTAACCCGCTAAAATTTTAAGGTCTAGTGAAGTACAGACCCTGGGCAAAGTTAGCTTTTTACTTGTATTTTTTTTTGGGGATTTATAACCAGAATATTGGTTCCGTCTTAGTGTTTTTTACGTACCACTCGGAAAAAGGTCTCAAACTTTCGTATCTGCAGAGAAATACCTTCATACGTACCTTCTTTCTGTGATGAATGTAGGAATGATAATAATTAAACCAGTCCTTAACGTCAATTAAGGCTGTTACACACTAAGCAGACACGATAAGATTTTATCTACGTATAAAACCATCCTTCAATATAATATGTCTGTGCCTACACATATTTGACGGTAAAATATAAGTTATCTGCTTAGTGTGTGGTGCTCTTACTCCCTCATTAATAAACACAGATTAACTTTATTCAAGTATTAACCTAGTACTATTCTGGCATCTGCCAAATTCTATATTAATAAACATATAAAAAGTATGGAATTTGACAGATGTCAGATTAATACTAGGTTATTACTTGGATAGAGTTAATCTATGTTTATTAATAAGGGGGCTTGAGTTTAGTATAGAGAGCGATATGCGCTCAGATACAGATATCTTATCGCATCTGCATAGTGTGTGACAGCCTTTACATTGTCATCACTCAGTTGACTAAAACATTTATATTCATTTACCTTCAGATTTCATGAAGAGGATGAAATCCCCCTCATGAAACCATAAATACTGGGTAAACATTAAACTACCGTATGTACAATTGAAAACACAAATAATTAATTTAGTTTTCAAAGCTTTGTTCGCTATCCTGCGGCTCGCCACATCCAATCATTAACAAATAAACAGACAAGCTATTAAATAGTTATTAATATTTGTATTACTGAATTGCATGCAAATTAGCGTATTAATGCACAAAGCTACAAGCGTTTCTAATAAATTAGTCACATGATTGTTGAGCATTGTTATTTTGTGTTGGAAATTCATATTCAAACATGAATAAATATGTATAGGTAATTTTTCAGCTTTTCATTAATTTAAATTACATAAAATTATAATACCGGTTTAGACTTCATTATTACTCGAGGCAAATAGAATTAAAAAGGTGTATTCTACTTAAAGTCGAGTCATATAGAAAACCAAAGTTTATTTTAAAAAGAGCTTTGGCCTCATCGATGATACTCCTGTGTCGCCAATATCGACAACGCTTGACCTTCGATATGATTGCAGGGAGCCCAAGGGTAAAGCTAAATCAGTCTTGGGACTCGCAACGAATGTAACAGAAGAAAGTAGGAGGAGTAGGAAGTAAAACCAAAGGTTAATTTAACTACAAGGTGTGATGATATACGTTAGGTTTGTGATTTGCCAATCTCACAAAGTTTTCTCTGCACTGAGTCGAAGTAATCTCAGCCGGTAGTTTTCTGTACATTTCTCGATCTCTGATCACACATATGTTTTGCCGCAACTTTTCCTCGTTTAAATAGTTTTCGGGTTCCAGAAATTTCGGCAATCTCCCGACGGCCGGTCGCGGATAAACCTTTGCGTAACATTTCCAATATAACTCAAAACTCACAAACTACAGAGGGAAAAGCTGTGAGTATTTCATAAGTATTAGTTGCTATGGTTAAGATTTTTTTTCCTTAGGTTTTAGATTAAGAAATTGTTTAATTTTGCCTATTATTATTGACGCAAGCAAGGCGCTTGATTACTATCACCATGTTGAATATATTCTTGTCTATATATAGTTTTGTCACATTTAAAAAATGCGTACTTAGCGGACAGAGAGCATTATCATAATTTTTGTTTATTCATGCACTTACATTTTCATTTAAATAAAAGTTTAATTAGTGCAAGAAGTATTGTTGCGATCGATACGCCCGCGCTAGTCAAATAAATTATAAATATTTAAATCAGCAGTTTATCATTATTTTAATATCCCCACCACAACACAGTAGGTACATAAGAGCATGAACCTACACAAAGAATTCCGAAAAAATCTCATTTCATAAAATTCCACATTTATACTTTCATACTGTCTATTTATATAATAAAATATTACGACATTTAATTAAGTTATTCTTTACAATGTAAATAGACAATTAAGTATTCCGTCGGCGAGACCGGGGGGGTGGGAGGGGGTGTTTGTAACACGCGCCTCCCTCATTACAGGGACCGCCCCAGTAATTCTGTTATCATTACGCGGGTTTTTTTTGTAAATATCTGCTGTCTCGTAATCGGAGATAAGGAATTGGATCAAATACGGTGTTTTGTACAATATTGCTATGCTTTATATATTGTTTATGCTTTAAATGATATGTAATGTATAACAAATAATTTATGACTAATTGACAAAGAATAGTGGCGTAACTATATCGTGTGGGACCCTCAAATTCGTCGTACGGGGCCTCCTGTCGCCCAATATTTAAGAACTTAAGAAATGTAAATAAAAATATTGTGGAACATATCTACTTTATTTTTATTAGGCATTATTGGCAATAAATAAAACAGTAAGAGGTAGAGCAGTGTAGCCGGATAACGAGGTTCCTCTGGCTTACACGACATGGGCGTGAAGTGACAGCTATGCTGTCGTGTTTCGTGCGGTGTGTAAGTATCCGGAGGCCCACGAAGAATTGAGAAGGAAGGTTGACAACGAGTACCTGTCTATGGGCGTCGGTAGTCATGGAAATGGCACATACTGTTCCTTTTCCCTCTATACTAAGAAATATAACTACTATAATGAAGGGGGACTACAAAGGGGGCCTCCCTTAGGCCTAGCCCTGTGGCATTTTGCCGATTTGCCACCATATAACTACGCCACTGACTATTGATCATGTTAATGATATTAATATAGAATTAAACACGAACAGACTACACAAGCTACTTCACACACAAACATTAATGCAAATAAAGCGACAGACACACAAGCATTACCAACATGTACATTATATTAAATCATGCAAACACGGAATGGCTCGCGGGCTTTACGGAGATAATTTCGAAAACCACCTTCAAACAAAACAGAGCCGGGGACTTCGTTAATGCAAATGGAAACTGGCTCGGCTCTCGAGCCCCTAGTAGCCACTTTGTTTATTAATTCGATACCGTGTAAGACCGGCTGGATATCCTCTATTACTTTACTTACATTCATCAGTGCATGGGGGAGTTATCACTCTAGTGATTCATATTTTTTTCCACAGAGAGCTAAAGATGCACTGTGGAAATTGGCCAGAAAGTGATCTTTAGGTGACTGTGTGAAAAAAAAATAGCTTTCTACAGAAGAAAGTATAACAGCCCAAAAGTAGTAACAGCCAAGTCAATGGTAAGCGTAATTGCGCTTACCATTGACGACCAAGCCAGTGGGCATGTCTTGACATTACTACAGGTTGGGTAACATATACAAATCTTCCAAGGATATTACTATTGTTGATGCTTTCTTAAATGCAACTTCGTGGACAACAGGCAGTTCCAGACCAGGCATTTCAGCCAACTCCATCCATCTAGGGGATGCTGCGCATGAGCTGTTTTTATACCTGTGCACTTGTATCCTTGGGTCGCAAGACCATGGAGCATGGTCCCGCAGTGGTCACAGAACGTTGGGGCTAGGAACGTCCACGTGTCCCACTTGTGGGGGGCATACGCGGCCTTAACAACAACATAAGATTAAATGACAAATTAAAACACGAAAAACAATGAGAGAGAGACAAAAACATGAGAGATGAAAAGAGAGAAAGCACAAAAACACGACCAAGCTGAAATAAAAAAGCAAAGCGTTAGAAAGCTGCGCCGGTCCTCTTCGGTGTACCTTGACATTTGAGACCCTGGTGGAGGATCCCGTAGAGCAGCGAGCCACAGTGGTCGCAGAAGGTCGGCGACGAGTACGTATTGGGGCGGAAGTTGTGTTTGGTACGAGTGTCCTGTTGTTGGAAAATATAGTTAACGTCCATATCTGTTTAAAATATTGTAGCGTAGGTGATGGCTGATCGTCACACGCCACATAATAAATATAAAGTTCTAAATATATAAGCTTAAAGACACAAAACGAGGCATTTGTCTGTGCATTTTTTACAATATTTTTTTTTCTGTCAGGCTCTTCAACTCTCTGGAAGAAAATACATTTCCTTTTTCCTACACTACAAAGTACTACAGAATATAGGTACATAAAATATCAATATCGAACAAACCTCAGCTTTTGGATAAATCAAATCCCCAACCATCCGCTTGCTGAAAGCAATCCATACCGCATTTTCAAAATTATTTCCCCATTTCAGCCCTATTAACGACGCCAATCAAAATTGTCGAGACAAAGAAAACATCTCGGAGACTGCGACCACTGGCGCGGACGTGGAAGCTTAACCCTAACGGGTCCACGTCTCGGTGCTGAATTAAATTTTCAGCGAGTGTTTACGAAACAAGAAGCCTTATTGGAGCCGATAATTCTATTTCCGCGCTCCCCGGGCTCCACAAAGACGCCTTTGTCCCCCAATTGACGCTGTTCGGGATTCCTTCGGGTAATTGCTTCCATTTTTCCGCGTAAATTCGTCATTACTCCTCGAAATTTGTTTACGCTGCTGCGAATGGATGTTTAAATTTTTTGGTTCATGTTTTCATGTTCAGCTTAGATCGTGACAATTACGGGCGTAGCTGACAAATGACATAAGCAGCTTAATTTTTCTGCTGGTACATTGTGTTTCACAAATATAGTTAAAATGGTAGAGAAAAGTACATCACGTACGTAAATTACGCCTTGCGAATTACGATGGTCTAGTAAGTAATGCCTCCTCCATACAGCACCTTATGTAAGAGGTAGTGCCATTGCTGCGCTCCAGCCGAATTGTGCCGGATCGTGGAGGTACCTATACCGCCCTACAGCGACAACTTCTCCGCATATCGTGGAGTGTCCATTGAGAGAATACGGCGTGTCTGCGTAATATCTATGAGCGTCAGTAGCCTCTACAAGACCCGGCTTGCTTGTTTGCTACGTACTATTCAAAAGCAACCAAAACACAGTAGTGTTGCCAGCTGTATGTGCTGACCGGCACACTGCGTCACTTCAGGGCAGCTTAACGAGCCACCTCCACAAAGATGCTGCCAGCTTGCTGTAGTGGGGTGGGGAAGGGGGGAGGGGCTTGCGTGCCTCTGTGATCCCCAAGGCTACGCCGGACAGGGCTAACCATGCCGGACGGGCTTGGTGGGAAAGGCCAGACCAGGAGCAACTCAACCGAGGGGTTCTCCACCCGTCCCTATAAATCAGCTGACGGTGGATTGGGACGAAGGAGGGTCGGATTTTAGACACAAAAGTGCTGGAGTGCTTCTTTGGAGTACTTGGGCGAGGGGTCAAGATGGGGGAACCTAAACACATCGCACTGTTCCGACATCGAAGGTTCCGAAGCCGATACTGGCTAGTCGCAGAAGTGCCCTGTTGCTGACAAATCCGGAGCATCTCAATACAGGCGGCACCCGCTGTGGTTTTAGCCAGAAGTCGGACTTTATTCGGGTCAGAAGCTGACACTCACGCACCATCAGACCTCACCCAGGTCCGATGGCAGGTCATAAAATAGTTTCCCCGTGTAAGCAAAAAAGGGCTAACGAGCCAACACAATAACCTGATGGCCCCAGTATTCCCGCAAGGGCTGGCGCACACGAAAAGTAATTGCTTGGCTCGCGTGCCGTACACCACTCACACTAATTAGCCTTTGTTATTGCAAAAATAGAGCGGTCAGCCAGTTCAAATATAATAAGTGGTACCGCATGCTCAACTAGAAAGACTTGGCGTCTGGATATGCGTCCGAATTGGATCCGCACGTTTGGGGAGGTATCCCTTGCTTACATGATGACGCCGCAAAGCAACACCTCTTCTTTCAGTCGCGTTTCGTGTGCATCACGAATTTTCGGTGGCTCATTGGCAGACACGTCTGCTTAACAATTTTATGGGCGTCGGTATTAAAAGAGCTATTTTTCGTTTGTCCCTAGACAAACAACGACAAGGGACTTCAGAGGATAGGTGCTGATAATGATACTGACTTAGCAGTTCGTTGTCAAAGGATAACAAGGATCGCCTGAAGTTTTCGTGTCCCTGTTCCGCCCACGCGTCGGTGCTTCGAACTATGGCCTTTACCCCTCGCCTCCCTCCTCCTGCGAGGCCCACGCTCTGGCGGGGACGTTATTGTGTCCA
>LUGF01035670.1:138046-148768 GCA_001625245.1 Calycopis cecrops
TATGCGGATGTTTGTGGGCGTCGGTAGTCATGAAAATGGCTCCGGCTGCTCGTTTGCCCTCCTATATAAAAAAAAAATACAGACGTTGGTAGAATTAGCTTTTGTTCGGTTTTTAGGGAGCTAGGAAGCTTTTCTATTTTGCCAATTTCACCCAAATGGATCTTCCATTTGAGTAAAATTGTAAAAATGTAAAAAAGCTTCTTGTCGTAACGATAATAATTACCGTGGTTTACAGAATGTCGTTACATTCTAGAATCGCCTGTTATTTGTATCTTTCTTTAAATCAAAATTCCATAGCCTGAAATCTTCAAATGGCATTCCTTCTATGCCGCTGCCGAATGCATTTTTAACAAACCACTTATTAACCATAAAACAAGTAATTAATTTAAAAAATAGACTTCAAACATTACCTATGAAATAAATTTAATTTAAAATTGTTGAATAGCAATGGCTTATGTTGTGATATATTATTTTTTATGCATTTAATGTTTGAGATGTAATGCCTTTTTGTCTCACAAGTTCTCTTACATTTAATATTGAATAATAATAAATAGTTATTGCAATTATTTGTCCTTGTTGAATTTGAAATCTGATTTAATATAACTAGGTATAATTTTTATTACTTTTAATATCTGCAAAAAAGTTTTCTTGACACATGGGGCCCCCTTGACTCGCGGGGCCCGGGGCTATAGCCCCCCCTAGCCCCCCCCTAGATCCGGCGCTGAGTTCAACGAAGAAGACTAAATGCCGCTAATAACTCTCACAAATTAGTTTGGTAGAAACACAGGTTAAGCACTCAAGCTGCTTTGTAAGTACTAGTAACAAGGTAAGTTTTAAGTTTACTGAATACACATAACTTACATATAAGTTTGTATTGGGGATCTTCGGATGATTTGGTGTGCATCATAAGTTGTTATAAAGTGAAGGAAATCGGCGATGATGTAGGACTTTAGTGTACTAGTCATTACTTCAATATTTACAGTCACAATAGGAAGAAAGAAAGAAAGAAATATTCATTTATTTGTGATACACAAAACATTACCCACATTATAGCTAGGTGTCACAAATTGGTCTCAAGTCAGGGTTTGGTATTTTAAAATCAGCACTGATCTTCCTTTGGAGCCATTCGGTGAGATGGCTGGAACTGTTCAAACAACAAAAGACAAAAATAGTCACATACATACGATCCACAAAATTTATAAAACGTACATAAAGACACGCAGGACACAAAATAGAGAAAAAGAAATACTTTAATATAATATTTTTAGCAAAATATGTTATATCATACTCGTAACTTTACCAGTTACGAGTATGATATAACAGAAGAAGCACATCTGAAACCCGAATATATTGGAATATTAACCGATATAATATAGGAAGTTAGAATAATAATAGTAGTTTATGCAACTGTCGTATAACGAAGGGTATTAAAACACGAATGTGAGTTTTTGAAACGAGCGAACGCGAGTTCAAAATAGTACCTCACGAGTGTTTTAATACCCGTGTTATATGCAGTTGCATACACTACTTTATCTTCACTAATGAAATTAATCAATTAATCAAACATTGCGAAATATTAAATTCACGCGTATTGCCCCATTCGTTGTTGGACCGACGACTGTTTGACCGACGAGGCGACGACTGCTTGACCGACGATTTAAAATGTAATGTTCTTTGAAGATAAATATTTTTATTAAATACTTTAATTTGATTGCAAAAATTGCGGCGCGTAAATATATACTTTTTATAATTCAATGTTGAAATATAATGTGAAAAAATCACGTGACTTTACTTTTAAATTTCTACTAAACAGTAGATTATTCGTTGTCTGTGGCGTTCATTTTTGCTTTCATTTTTTTGTAGAGCTTTGTGTCTTTCTCGCAAATCCTTCGCAAGCTGGCATTGAACCAATGAGAGCGCAGCTGCGCAGCGCGCGCAGGGCCAATCAGGAGCGAACGCGCGCTGTTGGGATTTTGAAATAAGGCTCTCTCACCACTCTCTCTCTCTCTCTCTCTCGCTCTCACACAGTGTTATAATGAGATTTTACGATATCGATTTGGATATTATAACATCATGTCAAATTGCTTAAATTGAGTTTTTTGTTGTCTGAGCTATAACAGTAGTTCTTATAAGTCAAGTATTGAAAACATAAGTAGAATGTTACAACATTAGTGTAGATAAAATTAATTTAAAAAACACTAATGTCATGCTTATACACAATATTTTCATTCGAGCTCTTTGTATGTATATGTTGCAGGTTCCTCATCGGCGGTGGTATATTGTTCCAGCATTAGACGTATAGTAAGAAGTAGTGCCTTGTTGCATTGCAGAGGAATTGGTCCAGAATGAGGAAGGACTCATCTCCCTCTTATGTGACGCAGCGCGCAGTGCTGCTGTCGCGCTTCCGGCGATCCATTGAAGGGAGGAACGAGGGCATCACGTAGCAATTATGGGAATGACTTTAGAAATTCGCAGCGCCTGGTGTATTTTACCCAGTACCCGTAATATAACTCCCATAAAAAGACCCGACGTTATATAAGTACTGAATATGTAGGATGATCAAACATCATAACATTTCGTTAGGGAATATTAAAGGAATCCAGGCAAAGTGTATCGCGAGATATATAATGCCTAGCGGAAAATGTACTGAGCGAAATTATGCCCCTACCATGCGAACTCATTCAGTACTAGAAGATATAAGATTTTAAGTTAGATTTTAAAGTGAGAAATTGTTACACACATTTCTTTTTTTAGCCCACTACGTCCGAAGGGTTATGTTATTATTCTCGTGTGTGCATTTTTGTATATGTGTAAGTTGCCTGCTACGTACTAATAAACGATTTCGTGGATTCACGGATGAGGGGATACAGAATATACTACAAGCAGCAGAATTTGTATTCAATTTATTATTGGTTACCATTTACTTATTGCAAACGATATTTTTTATAAAATTTTGCGACAATACACACCTACGATATCTTCAAAGAAAGATGTGTCTATGTAGAGTCCGAACTAACTAAAATAATTTGTGCAACTCATGTAAATTATTGGATAGTATTATGTTATTATACATTTTTCTACCAGGTATTTGGTGTGATATAAATGTAATGTTGTAAAAATGTCACATGTGGAGACATGTTGGTCTAGTCTAGAGATCTTTCGTTTTGCAATGTACATTTTATAGTATCTATAAAAAAGGGGTACCTACTCACAACCTTTTAATAACATCGGACGCTTGTTATAAATATCCATTTATTCCTCCCAGTAATGCTGCAACAACTCATCATAATTATACACACACCTATCTCCGTCAGACAGAACACTGGCCCCGGGGTAAGAAAGTCGGTTTATAATCGCGTCGTAAATTCGCGAGTTAGCAGACGAAGTATTAATTAAAGAGAAGTTACGTTTTTATCAGCGGCAGTTTTGTCGCATGAAGTGGAGGAGATAAAACCTCTCTCACTCTCTCCCTAGAGCCTTTTAAATGACAGTCAGGCCTTAATATACGATTGCCTTTAATACACCTCTAGATTTCATAAGCGATTTTACTGTAGACAGAGAAAGTTCGGTCTACGCATTTTACGATCTTTCATTCCTTTTCCCAAAACCACGGTGTATGTATGATACCTAGGACCCTTCGACTATGACAATAGTAGTTAAATTAGCTATTACAAAATCTCTTATGGGATATATTTCCCCATCTGCGGGGGAGAGGAGAGTCGTTACCCCTTTCGACCCCAAAACTCTATGTTCTTCTTCTCTTCTCTTCGATTCCGCAACCTAAATTCAGGTCCGAAAAAAAGTACTAATAATGTTAACAATCAAAACAAAATGGTACATCTATCTATACTATATAATAAATCTGTAGAAGGGTCAATTCTGTACATTGAAAATATTGAAAAAATAAATAGCAGGGGGTGTTACTGGATCGATACCAAACCTAAATATGCGATTAAAAAAATTTTTGTCCGTCTGTCTATCTGTCTGTCTGTCTGTCTGTATGTTCAGGCATCACGTGAAAACTAACGGTTCGATTTCGATGAAACTTGGTACAATTATACCTTATTATCCTGGGCATAAAAAAGGATACTTTTTATCCTGGAAAAATACGTAGAAAAAAATTGATCCATCCACGCGAAGACCGACATCCGCGCGGACGTAGTCGCGGGCGGAAGCTAGTTAACAATAATTCTGTATGTTATATCAACGCTAATTGCCGGCTCAACTCTCCCTTCCAGTCCGCAGTACACGACATCTCAAGACGCACATACTCGGCTGAGCAGCCGCTGGCGAACCTTTTGATGTACCACTTGTAACTCGCACGCTGCCTGATGAGATTTACAGATCGCTCGTCGGCTCACTGGCCCTGGTGTTACGTCTTATATGATACGCTCATGCACAAATAATACCTGGAGTTTGGGTGGTATAACTTTTGTTTTTTTTAACGTGGGTACCAATTAAAATATAGGCCTCCAAAGGTCATTCACCCTTCCAGCAATGCTGAAAACGTATGATCCGGTAAGGACATACCTGCAGATCTGTTGGCACAATCTTTTGGCTATAAACTTTGTTACTAGATTAGATAATGCAGTTTTCTAGCTCATTAACTTTGTTGCCCTAGTCCGACTACGCGTCCGTACGTACTAAAAAAAAAAAACTCCAAAATATTCCGATGACAATTAACTAATAGGCCCATACGTGCGTGTAGACACAGACTGGCACAAAATATCAAATTGTATTTTATCTGTGACCGAATCAAACGTGACGCCTGTGAAAACAGATTGAGATAATATTTACATACTAAACTCGATCGGCGCTCTTGTTTTGATTTCGAGATTGATTCTGGATGGTAATTGGGTGTGCCCTGTGTGATTGGATGTACGTGCGCAATAAATTGATTTTACTTACCAATGGGTTGAATCCTGTGTAAATAACCAATTGTTGAAAAAAAAACGAAGGTATTTGCAAATCGTAATAGATGTATGAGTGTAATAAAAACGATATGGTCTCAGGGGGTATAGCGAGTTGTGAAGAGCGAGAAGGAAACAATGACAGTAGCTGTCTCGCGCGCTATAATCGTTTGTCATGCAAAGGGAATTAATTTTGAGGTTTGTCCTGTTAATTTGAATCAGAAACAATTTGTTTTATAAATTGAAATTGTTGTATTTAGTGTATTTATGAAATAATCGTATTAATGAATTATTATGAAATAATAATATAATACGGCAGAGACAGGCAGGCTTCCCCTCTTCCACGTGGGTTACGCACACATTATGTAAGAGTTAGAGGGAGGGTTCGCTGAGAGACTTTATTCATAAATAACCTTTCTTTACATAATTATATTAATACAGTTCCAGTAATAAACTAAGCTTTTTTCAAGTTAAACAATTTCAATATTAAATAGTTCAACTTAGATTAGTTCAAGTTATTACTTCTGTCGGGCGTCCCAAGAGGTACAAAGGCTTTTCAAATCCTTTTTCTCCTGTCCCCGTTAGGTCGAGACAGGCCACGCCCATTTCCCCCGAAGATGCTGCCGTGGTGTTTTGTGTACCTCTGTGATCCCTAAGGCTGCATCCAATTATAGCGACTGAAGGCAGGGGTTTAGTCGGTATTGCACTAAGTGTCGAGTCCGACATACGTCTAAGGGCCGCCCGAGCTCCGAGGGATCAAACGTAAATGTATTCCCTTGCGTCGACAAAAAAAAAGAGCAAGCCCTTGACTGCCTTTACTTATGTATCGCGAGACATGATGGAGCAAGGGCGTTGATGATGATACAAATAAATCAATTTAGCTTTGCTGTCTGTGTGTATACTGCAAGATCCGTTTACCAATTACACGTGATTATCCAACCAGAACTAAACCTTGTCAGGTTCACTGTCCCACGTACGATGTTATAATATACAGTACAAATACGTTAATATCTCCTAGGAATATATATTTACAATTATGTAAATTAACTAGCAGTTCTTCTTGGTGTTTAAAGTTTATATTTTATGTTTCGTATTGTTATCTATGTCTGTGCCAAATTTCATATCGTTCTATACCTAATAGTGGATGAAAAAACAAACATACAGAAAAACTTTAACGCTTATATTATAAGTATATAATAGTACTCACTGTCCGCTTTAAAATCAGGCGAGATTAAGTATTATACAGGATTAGTGAGCTTCTAGTTTCTAAGCCTTAACGGGCGAGCAGATTTCAGAGTTATCGCTTAGTCAGTGACAAAATAAATGTATCATTTGTCCGAAAAACGATTAGGACTGGTAGAAAAAAGTGGGAGTGTTAGACTCCAAGGATGTTTCCCGCAAGTACATTTTGGTCATTATTTTTTTGGTTCTTATGTCCACAGACGAGATGATTTAATATCTTAAGCGTAAGATATTAATGATTTCTAAAATTCTGATAGCATTATCTATAATAAATAGTCTAATATATCGGTATGAGCTAATCTAAAAATGACTCTAACATTACAAATATGAATTTAGATAAATTTTATATGTTTATTTTCATATTCAAAATTTTCTTAAAGATAAACGTTTACTTTACAAAACCAAATATATTCCATCATATATTTCAGCATTACGAATTTGAAAACACGCATCCACGCAAGATTTAATGAGCGGAGCTCTAAAGAGATTCGTTTAATTAATTTACAGAATATATTTAAATAAATTATCTAAACGTGTCGTCTTAAGTGTTACTCGGTTTATTATTTAAACTGGGGGTGTATGTAGTTGGGGCGTAACGTCTTTATTAGTATTTACGACATTATTCTATAATATTAGTACGTTAATTGTACTAGTGGCACAAGAAACCTACATCATATAAAACTATGAGTGGAAGTGTTTTTATTGCGTACGTGCAGAGTAGCAGCAGTAAAAATTACCTACCTATAGCTGACTATAGTCTAGGACCTAGGGTCATTCGTAAGAGCAAATAATATGTTGTAACATTTTGGGGTATTTGTCGGGAAAATGATAACGTATTCAAAGTCCAAAAGCTCTGTTTTTTATTGTACAGGGAACAAACGAGCTTTCGGCTTTTCATGGGTGCCGAAGTCCATATACATCATAAAGGTTACAGACGCGTTGCCTTCCTTCCTACTCCTTCTCCAGGGGCCACCGGGTTCTTCCACGTCTCACGAAACGCAACACCACAGCTGACACTTAAGCCGGTATCGTGTAAGCAAGATTACGTCCCCAGTCGCGCCGGCCCAATTCTGCAATACCTACGTGGCACTACCTCTTGCCTACCAATAAATATTTAATTTCAATCATTATTTAAATTATTCGATTTATCTACCTAGTCGTAAACGAAAATGAAAATACTTTCGAGACACCGGTATCTCGTAGTAGGGGCGCTGGAGTTGGCCGGCTGCCAGCCCTGTGTACGTGCAGCAGGAATTCTTATAAAATATCTCGCTGCACAGATATCTCGAGCTCCCCGAGCTCCCCGCCGGGACTTGTTGAGCTCCATCTCTCATGTTACCTATTATATCCTCCACATTCTGTTTCAATCAGTCTGAACTAGCATGTAGTAAATTCCAAGTTTAGTAAGCTTTAAACGGCGCACTTTTGATTGGCATTCGTCTTTCATATATCTACAATACCCCTGCGCGTAAAAGCTACGTAATATTCATTACAGAGGAGGCTTCTAACCCGGTGGAGCGACGACTTGGTCAAGCTGGGGGGAGCCGCTGGGTGCAAGTGGCTCGAGACCGTGACCTCTGGCGCTACATGGGGGAGGCTTGTGTCTGCAGTGGACTTTCTCCGACTGATGATGATGATAGAGTAAAAAGACAAACTCATATAGAAGGTAATTAAAAACTTAAATACCCTTGATCATCTTATCCTAAATATTGAAAGAGCCTTAATAAAAGTATACTTATGTAGGTATTGGAAAATTACAATAACTACTTTTTCTGATTTCTTGCTGTACGACCTCGGAGGTACCTCTTGCTTATAAGATACTACCGCAAAGTTACAGCTACGCTGTAGCGTTTCGTGCGGTGTGATGCACGACAATTATTCGGATGTTTATGGGCAGCTGTAAACATTACAAGGGTCTTAAAAACCAACGGCAGGATTGTCCCTTTATAATCTACACAAAAAAAAAACACAACAAAGAAGCCGTCACTTCACTATCGTGATACGAAGTCGAGAAGCACCACCTGTGTCGTGTGAGCCCAGTTTAAAAAAAATACCAGCAACAATGGAAATCTATTATAATTACATACTGGAAGTTGAATGGGAACAGTAAACACGCTGTTATTGCCAGCAACAGTAACACTGTATTGACAATGTAATACGCCCTGGATACATTGTTTGACAGTGTACAGTTTAACTGTATACATTGTTAGACAGTGCACAGTATACATTGTTAGACAGTGCACATAAATGTTGTGTGACAGTGTACAGTTATCACCAAAAGTGGTTGAAAAGATCCAAATTAAAAGTCGAGTTGTGACTAACACCGATATTCGTATAGATATTAGTAATGGGCATATCACAGAAATATCAATATTTTTTTCAGAAATATCATATTGCCTCATCCCTACTTAATATTGTTTGTAAATGTAAGTTTTATGTCAGAACTATCCAACAGATCGTCATGAAATTCTTCACACATATTTCTATAGAAAGGATACTTTTTATTAAAAAAAAACGGATGCGAGTGAAGCTGCTGGTAAAAGCTAGTATGTAATAATAATATTACATAGCATAGGAGGCAAACGAGTGAGGTCACATGATGCACCAATGTCCACAGACATCCGCAATAACAGAGGTCTTGCAGATATCAGTCGTTCCAAAAAGCAGTGCGTGGGGGGAAATTCCATTAACAACGTACAGTCATTTATAATTTCAAAATATCGAGATAGCGGCGATAGAAATTTGAATTTTGGCGCAAAGTCAAAAATCAAAATTTATCACGCAGCATAGTAATTGCAGTTTGGTGAACTCGCAGCCAAGCCGCATGAAAATTAATTGGATGAAACTTTGTGTCTGATCCGGCGATTTGGGTTGTTTACCTGAAAAGGGGCCTTACAAATCTGAACTGTTAACTTTGTGCTGACCTCACAGCCAGTTTACAATACCGTTCAAACGAACAAGTTAAATAAAAGCTTGCAAAAAAGTTAACCCGTTCTATATAATGTTATTGACATTTGATAACACACCGCTGTTTCTATTAATTGAAACGATTGTCAAATATATTCGTGTTGTTACAAGTAGTAAAAAAATATAATTAACATAAGAAACCACGACTGAATAAATTATAAATATTATAATGAGGCAAACGAGCTGTCGGAGCCATCTTCATAACGATAGTGGTGAAGGCTATACAGATGCGTTGCCCTCTCTCCTCCCCACCTACATGTGTAACTTACACACCGCACGAAACGCGACAATCGTCACTTTACGCCGTGTAAGGGAGAGGCACCCCGGTCGTGCCGGCCCAATTCGGCTGCATGCATGCAATGTGGCACTACCTCTTCCTAAAACACCTGTAAAAGTTTCTGCTAATCTTATTTGGATTCCTTTTAGCTATTGTTATGTTTGTATTCGAGATTTTTCTCCAGAGAATTATTGTGTTTATAAATAATATTAATAAAATATTATATTATTGTGTCAATGTACGACATCCTGTGTACATTGTCAACGAGCCGCTATTTTAGAATTGGGCTATAATGCTAATGCTAAAAAGTTAGTTATTATTATTACTTGTATGAATTAATGGCTGAGGCGAAACCGCTGCTAGTGATGTGCGTAACAAATAGGTTTGTCGACGTCGATAGAAAACAAATTAATTTTGGCCAATGGCTGCTCTATCGTCAATGGGGTCAGTCAGAAGGTAGCCTCGTTCACATTTATTCACATTTCAAAAATGGGATTATGTGGATGTTTATGGATTCGATTGCAGGGCTTTCTTAATAGGAATTTCTTAATAAAAGATAAATAAAAAAAATTACTAGCCACAATTATCTATTAACATCTTTGTCAAAATTTTAAATTTTCCCCCGACTAGACTACTGATCCGAAGAAAACGTGTTCTTCGGATATTTTATACTCTAATCAGTCGACTTTGTTCTTTGTTTATAAGGCTTATTTATCTTTATAATATTAAACAATCTAAAATAAACAAAAAAATATATTTTATATATGTTACATTTAAGTTTCCGTTAAAGTGAAAACTGAACAGCTAGTGATTTAGTAGTTTCGGCAAGAGCGCGCTGCATATTACTTAACGTCACCCAGCGACGTCAAGTCAGTCTCTCAAGAGCTTCAAGAGCTGCAATTTGCTTGGAGCGCGCTTTTGCGTCACTGTACCATGAAATATGTTCGTATATTAATGTCATATCCGTCTAAATGTAATATTTTATTTCAAAAGGCAAACAAAGGTTTTTACTTAGATTATATGTAATTCTAGTAATATTTTGAGTTGAGTTAGGTTGCTAGGATCCCCCCTCGACGGATCTCCACCTTGTCGCGGTGAGGGGGCTTAGTAGCCGTGGTTTGAGCCTGCCTCCCACGGTGAACTAAGAGGGATCCCGGGTGCGGACGCGTCGGGTGGGCTTTGCCGAGGCCCGCTCTGGATGCGTCCATGGAGGAGGGGTCGCGGGAGAGGAGAGGTGTCTCGGTGTGTCGTTGCCGTGCACCCTATCTCCCGCGACCGAACGGGGGCGCACCGTCAGATGCGTTGGCGGTGGGGCCGCAGAGGAAT
>LUGF01035692.1:0-19527 GCA_001625245.1 Calycopis cecrops
ACTACTTACGCTCACGGTGTGAATTTCGCAATGTAACTGGATTCAATATAAGAAATTAAAGCAATTCGTTTACGCTTATCTAGTGACTCTAAATATAAGGAGGACTTCCCACCGGGAAGGGGGAAGATTGGAACTCTACCTAAATGAAATTTTTATACATAATATCAATATATAATAAAATATAATACATAATATATATTATTATCAAATAATATTAAGCAACGCATTCAATCCTTTGTTATACAAATGATAATAAGCAATGAATTAATTATCAACAGGTATCACATCTGCTCGCTAGCCTCCAAAATAGGTCAAACTGACAACACAAGATATTGATATCTTAAATATTATTAAAAAATAGTGAAAGTGCCATATTTGGGCAATGAAAATTAAAAATACATAAAAAAAGATTAAAATGGAAAACTGCCATAAAGTTTAATATCAAACTTAACGCAATTAAATTATACACAGCATTAAAACCTTATCGAATTTTCTAAGCAATTATCATAATTTATTAATTAATATCTGAATTAAGATTACATGTGTATCATTAATGGCGATATTTTATTAGAAAACCTTGTATTAACAAACATATACATTATACATAACACTAATGAACAACACCACATGGACTTTGAAAAACATTTGTATACCTACGTAACCTAATTTAAAAAATGTCACAAATTTTTCCAATTCTGTTTTTACCAAGCTACTAATCTAAACAAGATCACGATAATGCTTTGTTTTCTATTACAAACGCCATCTACCGGATCGGAATCGACTACTTACGAGACTTAAACGATCTTCCTCTTCGGCGATAGGCGTTACCAATCGTAAGTTTCAAGACGTACAGTTAAGAATACCAATACTGAATTCGAATAATTTTAAATTTATTAATTGGAATAGTTTTAAATTCAAAATAAATAATGATCATGAATGAATGATGAAGATTAAAAGCTATAAATGGAATTAAATATAATATCATTTTTTTAGAAACTTGCAGGAGAAGAAACCGAAAAGTTTAGTTATATGGAGGTGGGAGGAGAAAGGAGGGCAGCGCACCTGTATAGCCTCTATGCGGATGTTTGTGGGCGTCGGTAGTCATGAAAATGGCTCCGGCTGCTCGTTTGCTCTCCTATGTTATAAAAAAAACTTTAAAAAGTGACACGAAAGGTCCTCTATAAGGGTCTAGGTGAGCCTAAGTGAAAAAGGTCCTTCTAGCCCTGAGACCTTGTGTAGGGCTTACGGTCGCCGGGTTCTGTACCTGTCGTCATATCCTTTGATAACAGACATCACAATAATGCATTTTGATTAATTGTACTATGCGCTACGCTAATATTATATCAAATGGGCAGAGAAGTATGTTAAATCAAAGAGGCACGACCGGGGAGGTACCTCTTACTTACACTTACACGAGACCGGGTAAAGTGACAGCACAGCAGTCACTTTCGGCACAGCGTTTCGTGCGGTGTGTAAGTAGCCGGTGGTCCATGAATGAACGTGGGAGGAGAAAGGAGGACAGCGCATCTGTATAGTCTCTATGCGGTTTATGGGCGTCGGTAGACATGAAAACAACTGCGACTCGTTTGCCCCCTGTACCATAAAAAAAATAGTTTTTAAAACTCAATATCATTGTCGAGTTGCAGCTAAATCTGTCTATTGCTACCGAGGAAGTAGGTAAGAGGCATATTTAAGTCACTGCAATCTTGTACTGTCTCCCGCTTTGATTAGGGAGGGAAATTGGAATTTCTTCCTACTCCTCCTACTTTCTTCTGATTAAATTCGTTGCGAGTCCCAGACAGATTTAGCTTTTCCCTCGGGCTCCCTGCGATCATATCTAAGGATCAAGTGTGGTTGCCGCTGTCGATCCTGGCGACACAGGAGTAGCAGCAGTGGGAACGAGTGGTGGGCCGAAGCCCGATATTTACTGAGACCAGAACCAAGTTACCCGAATTGTCAGCTACAACCTCGTGTTGTGTCCGGTATTTTTACGGTTCAACCGGACGCCGGCGGGTGCAGGTCGTAAAAGAAGTTTATTTCTTTTACACATGCTTGTATTTTCGGACCTTGTTATGCTGGGGAAGCGAAGCCATACACTGTATATTGGGCTTCTCTGCGTTCGTTACGGGTTTCACATCGGATTGAGTGCAAGTCTGGCCCATGGCGGTGGGAGGAGGAAAGCGCATCTGTGTGGCCTCTATGCGGATGTCTATGGGCGTTGGTAGTCATGAAAATGGCTCCGACTTGGCCCCACTATAAATGTTTAAAAAAAATCCCACCCGCAGAAGGAAGAGATTCATCCCGATATGACACAGTTCGTAATAGGTAATTTAACTACTATTATCATGGCTAGAAATGATCAAGGCCAGAGGGCATGCTTATATCGATACATGCGTATCCTAAATAATTATAAATATGAATCTAAGTTTATTTGTTACGCTTTCACGCCAAAACTACTCTGCCGATCATCATGAAACTTTGTACACATATTCTTAGAGGTATTAGAAAAGATATATGATATTCAAAAAATCTGCCAAGTGCGAGTCCGACTCGCACACCGAGGGTTCCGTAATCCAAACGTAATGCATGGTTTTCAATTATTGTAAGTTTACGCCTGCCGTTTAAGTGGACAAACGTATATAAGCGGTTGCTCACACACATTTAGTAGGCAACGAATTACAGTTATAAGTTGATAATGATTTTTCCAATGATCTACATATAATTTACTAGTTTCAGATTTATTCTTATCTATGTGATATAAGTTCTTACTTCTTGCCAAATTTCACAACTTCAGGTCAACGGGAAGGACGAAATATATAACATTGTCGCTAACTTATACACCCAATAAAATCAACACACAAACATCAAAATCAAAATCAAAATATTTTTATTCATAATAGAATTTAAAAAATTGTTTTTTAAACGTCAAAAATTTCATCTACCACCGGTTCAACCCTAGCCCTGTCCTGAGATGAACCGGCGAAACAAACTCAGCGGGCCTCATTAGTTTCTTAATTATACATTCTTAATTATATACAATAAAAATATCATTTACATTTATTTTTGTATAGAAGTAGCCTGGGAAGAGGGTAGGTACTATTCCCAAAACCTATTTCCCAATTCCCAAATCAATTACTTTGTAATATCCCTTACTACACAAGCGTTCCTTAACTACTTTTTTAAATTTGTTGATTGAGAGTTTTTGAACGCTTCCTGGGATCTTATTGTAGAGGCGTATACATTGACCCCTAAAGGAATTCTTTACTCTGTCTACTCTCAGTCTATGAAATGGTACATCTAGTTTGTGCCCGTTCCTAGTATTTCTATCATGATGAAAGGTGAAATAACATAAGTAATACAAGAAAACTAAATAGCTTGGAGATCACGGAACGCGACAGCACAGCTGTCACTTTACTCCGGTCTCGTGTAAGCGAGAGGTACCTCCCCGTAGTGCCGGCCAATTCTACATGCATGTCCGGGGTCTCTCCCCGGTGGAGACCTAATTCGGGTGCAATGCAGCATGGCACTATGTTTCATGATAAAAATATTTTACTTAATAATTTTATATTTATTTTTTTCATATCTTATTCATATTTTGAGTTTAGATTTAATTTTAATCAAATTAAATGTTAATTTTATAGAAGGTTAGTGCCGGCATCACTGAAATGGGTTATCTAGGTTACCTAGGTTTTGTAAGAGGTAGTGCCTCACTGCATGCTTGCATGCAGTCGAATCGGTCCTGCACGGCCGGGGAGGTACCTACCTACTCTTTATAGATTTAAGGTAAGTATGGCGTTTAACGCCCAGTGTTCAATAACGCCCGAATGCTACAAATCGGAGATAATGTCGCACGAGTTACTTTAAACTTGACGCACAAATAGAATAAACCAATTGGATTGAAGAATTAATAATTAAGAAGATTTTGGAACAGGAGCACCAGTGCGATCCACATCTCAAGGACGCCGACAGTGACGCTGTTATTAAAAAAATACTCCGACAAATTCGCAAGTTTTAGTTTATTTTCTATGATTTACATTTCTAAATTTGTGAGTAGCGCTCATTTTATACCTTTACTTCATATCTCATTGACAATTTCATTGAATTGTTTGTAATTATGTATTAAATATGAGAACTAGGTAGAAGGAGGTACTATTTGGGTAATAATGTAAACGTAAAGTGAGGCTTGGGCATCAATAGCCTGTATGGGCGCTATTTTCCTTAAATAGGCACGCAAAATTTATGCATACCATAATGATTTGCTTTTCATAGATCGGGGAAATGAATCCATCTCATTCCACACGTAAAAGAAGAAGGAAGTCATGGTCTAAAGACTCTTTGATGTTTAAGTTATAAGGTTGTACTTAATCAGGGCGTTCATTGAAGCACTAATCTGAGGCGTCATTAGCCGTTAATAGCGCCCAATAAGCATTTTATAATTATCTCTATTTTTATTTAAAATTTCCTTAGATGTTGTGTATTAGTAAGAAGTAGTGCCACACAGCATGCTTGCATGCAGCCGAATTGGGCCGCCACGACCGGGGAGGTACCTCTCGCTAACATGAGACCGACGTAAAGGGACAGCTGTGGTGTCGCTTTTCGTGAGGTGTGTAAGTAGCCAGTGGCCCATGGACGTGGGCTGAAAAAGGAGGGCTGTATAGTCTCTATGCGGATGTTTGTGGGTGTCGGTAATCATGAAAACGGCTCTTGACTGCTCGTTTATTCCCCTATACAATAAAAAAAATGTTGATGTTCATAGTTAACAGCATGTTAGAGATGAGATTTTTTTGTAAAATATGACTAAGTTGTAAGTACGAGATGTGTTGGACGTGTTACAAAATTTGAATAAAGTAGGTAGTATTTGTAGTTTAAATAATGAGAATTATAAAGCTGTCTAAAAAAGACAGTATAATATACTTTTAGGTTTTGTAGGTACACGGCTCTAAGTCGAAATGTTTATCTTTATTAAGAAAATTAATATATCTATGGGCGGTATTTAAAACTATATTATGTTCAATAACGCCCTAAAACAGAGAATTCAAAAGCCTTTGTTTGAAGAATATTATATGCCTTATAGCACTTATGTTTTAGTTTTCTGTATTCTTTTTTAGTCAGTAAAACTATTTTTCTAAACAGTTTTTTTATTCAATCATTTAATTAAATAATAAATTGATTTGAAGTTAAGTGGGCGTTAAATGCCTCAAGTAGTAGGTACCTACCTCAGTTGATGGAGTATAGGTACCTATTGTTATTTTTTATGGAAATTCCTGTTATCATTTAAAGAGATAAATAAGATTTTTATACAATTTCCACTATTCATTTATTCTTCAGGGCTGTGAAAATCAAACATGTGAAAATGTATGTATACCTACTTTGATTCCAAAGCGCTTGGATTACTCTTTTGCCCCCTTATACTTTACAAAGCGGGACAGTCGTCCCCCTGTAAACGACACGCACGGAACCACACTATCCGTCCCTCGTCTCACGCGGCCTCATTTTTGAATGTTTACAGCAAGTGACATTAACACACAGCGGCCATATCTGTTGTATGTGCTCATTAATATTTACATAATATACTATGTTATTGATACCACCTTGGGGATAAGGTGTTGGAGTGCCATATAGGTAGGAATACGTATTTAATTTTATATTAAGCAAGGTTATAGGTAATAATTTGTCTTATTGGGAGAATTATTAACAGGTTATAATAACAATTTAAATAACACCTAGTAGACTAGTTATATCGAGAAGCTTTTTTAATATTCTGGATGGGCCAGTAATATATTTTAAAATAACAAAAAAAATCTTTTTTAAAAATTGTTTCCGACACAATCCAATTAGAGTCAAAGCTAGCGACATCTCTTGACAATCGACCTTAACTTAATAATTAAACATAGATCTCATAGATTAGGTATAGATCTTATTTATAAATTATATTATATGGCGTACCTATTTTATGTAATAGACTACTAGATAGGTATTGATTGAAAACAAAAAACTAGGAATTTAAGGAATTTGTCATTTGCAGACGCCGGCAACGGCCATTTAGTTTTCAATCTTTCCGGCACCCATAAATACTATCCAAAACACCTGTGGTAATGCATGAAAAGAAGGGCTCCTCTTTTCCTGATTGCCGCAACGGGCCGCAGGGTTCAGGAGAGCAAACGGCACTAATAGCAACAGAGCAATCACTACTCGCCGGTAGACGGTATGTTAGCAAGAGGCACTTCCCCGATCGTCCCGGTCCAATTCAGCTGCAAATCACATTTGCCACTCCTTTTTAAAATGTCTATAGTTAGAAGGGAGAGCGACGGATCTATGTGGTAAGAATAGTCAGGATGGGACCATTAACATTGGCTCATAAGCCGCAAGACTCAACTCTACCACATTTAAAAACTCATACCCAGTTTTTATGTATCAAATTTATCAGCATAAAAAACCTAAAACGAGCTCTCCTGAAAGATTAAACTATAATATAAACTAAGTATATTTTTCAATGACATTGTGTGCCTTTAATTTTTGTTATTATCTTCTCGTGTATTTAAGAGCATAAAATATACGATACATTGGATAAACACAAATATTTACCTTACCTTACGAACAGCCGGGCGAAAAAAATAATTCAGCCATTTAAACTAGTTCGAAGTTTAAAAATTGTCCTTCTCACTCACACATTCACATCACATACGATTAAAACAAATGTCAATTTGACATTCGCGCGGGAAACCATTTATAGATTAAAAATATTGTTAGTCGAGGTGTTATTTGTCAAAGGGATTAATTAAAACTGTTGTTATGATAACTGAAATGTTGTGCGTGATCCGCGAAAGCCAGTAGAGACTGGCGAATAAGACACCCGACCCCCTCCAGCTCAAGGCGTGGCTTCACGAAGCCCACCGGTAGGCGGGGCGTCACACACTTTTTTCCTTTGCCTATTTTACGTTCAGGAATTGTGGTTTTATATTTTTTTTCTTTCATATTGTAATGTTTGTTTGGATTTAAATAATAGTGAAGTTGTCATTGCGTGGATTGACGTGTAGATTATGTATTATCTTGTGTATTATTGTGTCATAATTAGATGGAATAGGTATTTATAATATTTTTGTATTAAATAATGTCATTTTTAGTCATCGGAAAGGACGATCACATATCTTCATTTACAAATAAAATTAATATGCTTATGACTAGTGTTCTTTTATTTCTTTTGCACAATCAAGTACCTACCTACCCTATGCCTTACAACTACATAGACTACATAGGTAGGTACCTACCGTTCGTCTGCCTACCGGTACCTATCATTTTCTTGGGGCAATAAGATAATTACCTACCTATAATTTATCAACACATCCACAATTTTTAGATCGGTACATTGCATAGGTACCTAGGTACTTTCACATTTAAAATTATAATGGAAATTCAAAAAGTAGGTAACCTAAATTAGCTACCTATGACTATAGGTACCTAGGTATGCAAAAATATTAATTCCTACCTACGAAGGCAGTTAAATTACTAATCTAATCCCGTTATAGATATTAAATATTTAATAATATTATACCTACTCACCTCCATAGGTAGGGAATTACCTATGTAGGTAGGTAACCTACCTACCTAATCTACCGAAAATAAATGTAACGTAGATTTTTAATACCTTTAGGTACCTACCTACCTAAGTACATAACGGGAAATACCTACATAAACAATAAAATAAAATTACAGATTTACAATAGGTATAGGTAGGTACCTACCTATGTAGGTGTGTGACAGATCTTGCCTACATAGGTAGTCTTAGCTATACCTACGTACTTAATTTGTTAAATATTTTGATTCATTTACCTACTTACTAATTGGAACCTATAGGGCATAATATAGGTACCTATAGGTAGGTTCCAATTATTACCTAACACCAACATTGATGAACCTACTAATCATTTAATTTGTTTTTACCTACCTACCTAGTGCAAATTAATGAAATATATACTTTTATTTAATTTTTAAACCCCATGTGATTATGTAGGTGTCTGAATATTTATTATACCTATACCTATACCTGTTCATGTAGGTATAAATAAATAATAAATAAATATCTGTGGACTTTACACACCACGTTAGCCTAACTAAGTACCGTAAGGACTTGTGTTACAGGTACTAGACAACTGAATATATTTAATGTTTTTATAAATTTTTTTTTTTCTATATTTAAGATTTTTATTATATAAATACATATAATACATATATAAACATCCATGACCTAGGCGGGATTCGAACCCGCGACCCCTGACGCAACATGCTCCACTTATCCTAGTCCTGTACCACTGCGCCAGCCTGGTCGTCATGTATACCTATGCACAATGATATTATTCTTTTATCATGAATGTAGGTACCTAGAAACCTACCTAACACCCGTCGATGAAACCAACCCCCGTACAAATTTACAGTTATGTACAATATCTTACCTATTTACCTACCTACCTTTTTTTTTTTTTGGTGACGCAGGGGAATGCCTTTATGCACGCTACCCAGGAACCTGGGAGGCTCTCGGGTACAGTGTCGGGCTCGACAACTGGGTTGCCCCTACCGACTAAACCCCTGCGGGTGCCTTCAGCCGCTATGATTGGAGGGCCCCGGATCTACAAGCAACAGGGCGCCTCCAGCAACAGGCTGGCCTCGGTGAGAAGGCCAGACTCCTCCTCCTTGGGGACTGTCCGGCTGCCTTTGAACAGTCCCTAACTCCACGTTGGAACCGTGCAATGAACCTGACCCAGGTTCCCATCCTAACCCCTGGTGCCAATGCTCCAACGGAGCACCCCACGCCGGTCGTCCGAAGTTCAGAGGGACGGGTGGAGGACCTCCGGCATTGGCTGGTCCCATCCGGTGGGCGGCGGACCAACCATTAAACGGCCGCAGAGGACGGGGAAGACGGCAACGACAACCGCATCCCCTCTTCCTCTGCGACCCCACCACCAACGCATCAGACGGTGCGCTCCCGTTCGGTCGCGGGAGATAGGGTGCACGGCAACGACACACCGAGACACCTCTCCTCCCGCGACCCCTCCTCCATGGACGCATCCAGAGCGGGCCCCAGCGAAGCCCACACGACGTGTCCCCACTCGTGATCCCTCTTGGTTCACCGTGGTTGTCCAAGCCACGGCTACTACTTGATACTTCCTTTGGACAACCACACCTGCACCCTTAGGGTTAAGACTCAAACCAAATAAAATTCCAGCTCCACCATTTAATGATACATTCAAAGTACAAGTAAACCTTCCTATCATAATAATAATAATTACATTAGCTATTGTAGCTCTCATATTGGGATGCGTCTCCCACCTGCAGGAGGGGGGGGGCCTCTTCCAACCCCTAAACAAGTCTCCAATAGCACTCGCGTGAAGTGGATGCTACGGTGTTGTTTAGGTACCGGGAGTATACCGGGAGCTTGTCCCGGATGTCGCACTTCCACCTCTATGGGCCACCAGCTACTTACACACTGCACGAAATGAGACAGCACAGCTGTCACTTTAAGCCGATATTAAAAAAATTATAAGAGAGAACCTAATACAGAACAGCACGCAGAATGTTCTCAACAAGCTCACCCTCAAAATAGAACAGATACGTACCGCAACATCACAGATAACTAGATAGGTAGTTAAGTAGGTAGGTACCTAGACTACATGCAAATAGGTATTATTTCAGCACGATTTATTTTAAAGAAATTTAATTACTTTAAATTTTATTACCTATATTAAATATCATATTCTTATAGTGAAGAGTCGGCATCGAAGATTTGAGGTTACGTTTCTTAAGAAATATTTTTTTTGGTTTTATCCTAGGTGTTAGGTACCCACTAAGCCCGGCGGTTGGGGTGGAGCAGCCGTCGGCAACCTTTTGGACCGCACTTGTGATATTCACCCTAGAAGCCCAAATTACGTTTTTTTTAGTCTGTCCTCTCCCCCAATAACTTTTTTATCAGACATTCACGAATACTCGGGTCACGGGTTGCCGACCGCTCGGGTAGAGTAGGTATCAGCAACAGAGCACCTCGACTACTGGCTCGGTACCTACTTATAAGGTACCCGACTACACGACTGATGCAACCTGCATCACTTGCTGACGGTACGTGTTCTAAGAAGTCATCACCTCGACTGGACGACTAATGTGGCGCTCGCCGGAGCTGGTCATTTAAGAAGCTCATTAGTTTACCGACTAGTTAACGCAAGTTTAGTAAATCTTGGTTTACCGTGAGGTACGTGTATAGATAGTAAACTAAATTGTAATTAAAACTATCGCATAACTTTCGCATTTATAATATTAGTGGGATTTGAGTAGCATGTCCGTCGGCAACATCCATACCTAGTACCATAATAACTAGAGCTGATGAGAATCCTGCGTGCTATCCCATCTTCCGTGGGAATGAAAGCGTAAAAAGTAGGGACTTGATATTTACACAAATGTAGTAAGTACCTACATATACCTATACAAACGAGCTGTTGGGGCCTTTTTAAACTATAGATGCCCTTAAATAATGTTTGGCAGACGTGTTGCTCTTCTCTCGACTTACCGGAAACTCACCAACTGTAAAAGGTGTGACAACGTAGCGACCACTGTAGATGGAGTAAGCGATAGGTTCCTTCCCGGTCGCGCCTGCTCAATTGAGTCGCAATGCAGAATACACTACCTCTTACTAAGTTGTTAATGAGTTACGGATCTAATTCTATTGAAACCGACATGTATCTATTACTCAGCTGTAAAGACTAATTAAATAGATACATTCTACATAGGTTGTACCTATATAAAAAAGCTAAATAGCTAGCTAATTATCTAGCTAATATAAAATGGCTAGATAACTAGATAGCTAATATAAAATAGCTAGCTATCTAGCTAATATAAAAAAGTAAACGCTGTGTCACCTATAAAAGTACACGCATCAGAATTTGTTTCCTAAAATATTCTTCTTAATAATGTTTTAATGTGTGAACTGCAGGTGTCCTAATTAAATAAATAAATAAACAGTAGACGGTCCAAATTGAAAGCGTAGGTATGTCACACATGTATATTGTATAACTTGTAGACAAACAAACAGTCAAATACTTAATACTTACTACACAGATACTGTTACTTACAGTCGCCAAAAACACCTGAAGATGGTAAGCAGAAGAGTTGCACTTCTAAACCCCTAATACCCCCTCCATAATACAACAGTTTTGTTATGAAGAACGTAGAAGATGAAAGTTCCAAAAGGAGAAAAGTTTCCAAAAAGAAGGAATAGTGACCGCAGTCGGCTCTTCTCTACCTTGCTGCAGCTAAAACTCGTCTATAAAAACTTAATAATACTGTTGTATTTGTATAATTCATTTTGTTTCTCATAAAAATCTTACACGATATTAAATAATAAATAAGTATTTTTCGTACAATTTTAAAACACAGTTTTTGAAGTACCTACCTACTAATTACTGGCAAGTCCAAATTCCTTGATCTATAATATATTTTTAAATTAAATGGAGGGCGAGCAAGTTGTTCTATCTCACACCCCGCGAGGGTGACTTTTTTAATTACAAGTTTCCAAATGCCGCGTTG
Organism: Calycopis cecrops; assembly: GCA_001625245.1. Taxonomy (NCBI): domain Eukaryota; kingdom Metazoa; phylum Arthropoda; class Insecta; order Lepidoptera; family Lycaenidae; genus Calycopis; species Calycopis cecrops. The sequence continues at coordinate 11,569 of LUGF01035692.1, forward strand.
TAACACGCAAGTTCACTCGTGGCTAGCTGATATCACACGTTCATTTTTATTATCACAAAATCTACTTGCACTTATTCTGTTTAGTTTAACTATTTTAACGATTTAAAGTTAATTAAATTTAAAAATTACAAAGTTTTAAAATTTGACCTGTACCTAATAGGTAATATTTCAGTGGTAGGTCGCTGTGAAGGCGGATGGAACCGGCACCACTGGGTATACCGCCGCAAAATCCTATACAGTCGCTGTGGCCTGCTGGAGGAAAGGAGGCGAGGAGGAGGAGAGGAGAGGAGTCCTCTCCTCCTCCTCGCCTCCTTTCCTCCAGCATGTCGCATAACCGTTATGCGGTCCTCTTTGGACGTCGGTATACCTATATCAAAATGCTCCAACTATTCGTTTGCCATCTTGTACTAAAAAAGTCTAATAGTTTTAGAAACTCCACTCAGACAACAATTGCGGGTTGCGCTTTAACTGAAACAAAAATTAAAAAAATAGAAATGAAAATACTTCTTTGAGACTTTCACGTTTGCTGTTCAATTTGTAGTTGTTTGCTAATATTTACTAACAGTACCTTACTAGCGAAAACATATTGGCTTAGCTTGACGTTTCGGCCGGGCTGCACCAGCCGCGGTTCAACTCAGTGTTTAATTAACATCTGCAAAAGACTACAAATATAGTAAGCGTTAGTGCTACGCTGCATGCATACGTGCGGCCTAATTCGGCCGACACGACCGGGGAGGTACTTCTCGCTTACACATACTTACGTAAAGTGACAGCTGTGCTGTCGTGTGTCGTGCGATGTGTATTGTAGCCGGTGGCCTATAGAGGGGGGGGGAGATGAAGGAGAGCACGCATCTGTACAAACTCTCTCTGCTCTTTTGCCCTCGCACTATAGAAAATACAATACAAATGAATAATAGATAACAATTGTCTATGCATAAAATGTAAAGAGAGCACAAATAAAAAAACAGCGGTCGTAAGTAAAAGAATTTGTCTTAACCGTTTCAGCATTTTAATTAAACTTCTTCAAACATCACCAGCGACAACAGTGTCGAGTGCGGACGACGTCAATAAAAATACCTCCAGCTCGCTCCACTTAGATTACCATTCAGATATTTGTATGCTTTAACTAAAATTTTTGAGCTGAAGCTGAATTACCTGTGTACAAGAAGTTGCTTATTTAGAGCAGACAAACTTCTGGCGAAATCCAACGGGACGTATTATAGTACCTACGTTGAGATAAACAAAAAGTCGAGCCCTTTCGGTAGTCAACCGACGCGCATAGTTTTTTATGCGGACAGTAGAGTCGCCTCACTTCCCTACTCCCATGGAATAGGCCATCGGAAACCCGTATCGCTTTCGTCCGTATTTAATAATCCAATTCGGCATTGCATCACGAATCATCTTTAAGTAAAACAGGACAAAAATATTAGATTTCAAATTAACGTTTTCAATTCTCTCAACCTTAGTTGTCTAATAAAAATGTATCTAGATTTTGAGGGCGACTGTACCTAATCCCTTACTAGGGCATAGAAGTCGAACTTACAGGCAGCTTCTTATTTACAGATCTGTCCAGAAATGGCAAAATTACCCATTAATTTGGGAGTCACTAAATAGACGTTTTTCGTGTGTGCAGGCGGCTTTCATCGATTTAGAAGACGTCACATCAACAAGTACTAACCGATTACCAGAGGTAACATTAACCTAAGCGATGATACCATTATGAATAGGAAGAGAAATTAAATTAAACGAATCCCAAGAAAGCCACTTAGCATCCTCATCAATTCGCCGTAGTCGCGCAAACTGCGTTTTTGTCGAGTCGCAGTCGACTTAACGACTCAAACGTAAGGAGCACAATCTCTTCACTATTACCGGTAAATGACCACAAATGACAGTCATTGGCCGATAATTGGCAACACTGTACAAAAACTACAAGAAAAACAACAGCTTTATTAATGAAGATCGCTCATACAATTTAATCAACGGACACGATCGCGATTCTCTACCGGAGCATTCAATAGTTGACATTATCAGATCTAAGTGCAATTATTGTAATAATTAATTTTAGTCCGGCTAGCGCCATCTGTGGGTGAGTGCGTCTTGTTTCTTATTCTTGGAATTGTAAAGCCATAAAAAATACTTTTATTTTTACTTTTTAGATTTGTGAATATACCCAATACCAAAAAAGATTATAATTAATAAAATTGATTTACAATTATTAGCATAAAAGTTTATTATTATTTGGTACTTATCCTAGTATTAAAAATGCTGTCTATGAACTTTTACAAAACTGTGCAACGAAGATACTAAATCAAGTGTATACTAACATTACGCAAATGATATATTGTACCTAACCGTTTCAAGAAATATAGCAAAAATCATAAAAGACTCAGGACAAAAATCATTTAAATGTAAAGCTAATAAGAATAATTCTGTACAGAGATAAAATATTGAAGCGCCATCTATTGTCAAGTAGAATAAGTAATTAGCGCTACCTACTGGAAAAAATAATGTTGAAATTTATTTTACTTCGTATCCTGACATCTATTGTCGTAACTGAGTACTAATATCTACATAGCCTACACAGTCATGCCAACCTTCTTTGTGTAGATGGCGTTATATGTGACCTGTGTGTAGATGGCGTTATTTGTGATTTAATTGAAACATTCTGTTAAGAATTTTCAAGACTTTAAAAATTCATATTATGCATTAAGTGTGATCATTCTACAAATAAAAACTATTGTTTAGAATTTTAAAATGAAGAAAATAAATAAGTCAGTGGTTCTCAATGTCAACTGTCAATGACATAATTGACTTATCAAAATGTAAACAAAAAAAGTGAAACCTTGTATATTACTGTACTCTATGAGTGAAACAGAACGAGGAATTTGCAAAGTTTTCGTATCTTGTTCTTACTTCCTATGATTATCACACTTCACAACGTTTATTTATAAACGAGATGTCGCAAAAGCCGGTCAAGGTAAGTGACTTTTTAGAGATAACTCTAAACGTGATTTATTACTTAGCTGTATCGATTTTATTCTGTTTTTTAGTATCCAGTGATGTAATTACAAAATAAAAGTTATACTAATATTATATTGAAATGAGTCAATCAGAGATTATCTTCATAAATATTGAATATTTTTGTATGCTTGTATCAAATAGGCTCCAAAACTGCTTTTTTTTCTTTTTTTTTTGGATAGTTGTAATTGATTATCGCCGCCTTCGCTGACGCAGCGATTATGCCTTTTTCATGAAAGTCTATTTGTTTATTTCTACTTTGTGTACCGCGTCCGTGCCTAGACACACGGTTTTATATGGGGCCCAACCTTATGCCTAGCTTTGGGCTCCAAAACTGCTGGTCCAATGTATAAAATTCTTTTAATAATAGAAAGCTATATTTAATTACGATCGAACCATTTTTTAAGCCCTTTGAAGTGGATAAACGCGCCATTTATTATCCCTGCTCCTAAAATTAAGTTACTGACATTTGAGGCAAAAACTACAATTTCAAGGTTGCCAGAACAACGTAGAGCTTACCACAAAGTCAACTCGACTAGTCAAAGACAAAATTGGGGATTAACCGGCAAATATGGAAATGTTTAATTGCCGGTATAGCTCCAGCAATGGTTTGAACGATGTTAAAATAACATGAAACAGTCTAATGGTCGCAATAATAATATTTAGTGGGTAGTAATTATTAAATCCATTGCTCCGTAATTTTACTGAGGTATTGTTTATAAATGCTCGAGCTTCTCTCTTTAATCCCCAATAATTTTCGTCATCATCATCATGAAGACAAATTGTCTGATTTGTAGCAACAGACCGCGGACTAAGTAATACCTTTATAAAATAATCAATAAAAATATCGCGGCAATCTAAATAAGGATAAAGATAGCTGCTGCATGCAAGTGGCTCGTGAGTCGTGACCGTGACCTCCGGCGCTCTGTGGGAGACCTAGCAGCACTGGACATACTCCGGCTTGTGAGGATGATGAAAATGATGATACACCAAATTCATTCATCATAATCGATTCAGCAGTTTTCGTGTGCATCGCCGACAAACGCCCTGGCACTAGATTTGTGTATAATCGGTCCACCGCTAGAAATAGAGCACCAATGAGCACCAAGATGACCCATCTGCTACTCCCGTCCGTCACGGACGGGCTCGTCTTCCCACCTGGTGAATGATCGACCAATGCTCGTAATAACCTGGATTTGTAAATCCACGTTATTACGAGTATAAACATGTATGTTTAATGTTATACTTCCTTGCCTATTTATTTATAAAAATGACAAGCCTTTTTTGTATCAAAGTTATAGTAAAATCTTTCAGTGATACTTTAAAAAAACATATTTTAATATACATGGGCCTATATTATAAACTAACTTCGATGTAATAATTTATTAGGTAATAAATTGTATAGTCATGTAGTTAAATATCTCAGATAAAAAGTATAATAAGGATAGATAGATACATATTTACCGAAGGTGAAGATAACGAACATTTATCTATTATATTCTTATTAACACACGACAAATAATATTAAAACGTTCATATTTCAATATTTGATAATTATAGTAGGTATGTATATGTTACCGTAAGATTGTAAAAAGCCGGCATGGATGTTTTAGTAATTACCTGTGTCGAGTCGCCTAGAGAGAATCGAATAGGAGAGAGTTAGGTTGCCACAAATGTGGCGCTGTGGAGGATTCTGCCCAGCACACTCTAGAAGTGTGTACCAGATGGACCGCATTGTGTCTTGACCTAGCTCTGGCACTAGGGAGGGTGGAGCTGTCACTTTCCAACGTTGTTACCGCGATTCTTGAAAGTGATGGAGCTTGGGGTGCCATGGCCTCTTTCTGTGAGACTGTGATGTCTCAAAAGGCGGCCGACGAGCGGAGCAGAGAGGAAGCAGCAGCTGTTCCGCTCGGTCGCCGACAGATAGGGGTGCGTAGGAGACGATATGAGCGTCTCCTACAAGATTCCTGATTCAGAGCAGGGACGGATTGGGCGCCCGTTCCTTTGCACGGTTCTAACGTTGGCGGGGGTTGTCAAAGGAGACCGAGCCGGACGACTCCTTTGAGGGTGTAGGCTAGTCTGGGTCCTATAATATGGACCAGACTGTCGCCGAGGTGACCCTGTTGTGAACAGATCCTGGGTCATCTCATCCTTCTAAGGCGGTTGAGGGTTTCCGTGAGGTTTTAGTAGGGTAGGGTTCTCCTACGAGTTCAGTATCCTCACACTGATCGGTAGCCCACCCATGGTGTACCGATGCAGCGTAAATGCTTTCCTCACCTTAAAAAAAAAAGATTGTAAAAACCGTTAGTTTACAAAACAAACTTGCGAGATTATAAACTGTCGAAAAATTGTGAACTGTACAAACAATTCACAATTTAACGCATTATTTATGGTTTATTTTATAATCTGTCATGAGCAAACCGTAAAATTAATTAATATTGGAAAATAATAGCGTTCTGCACTTCTACATAGGTAATATAAACTAAAAGTACCTAGGCCTAATTCCACACTCCTCTGTCCGCGCAATTTTCGTAAAAAGGGGTCCATATTTTTTGCTTTACGTATTAAAATATAGAATAACATGAATTTTAAATTTTTCCAAATTCGAATTAATATCTGTTATGAAAATTTTGAAAAAATTGCTGTCGCCATCAATTTATTCTCACTGTCTGCAGAGGCGTAGTCATAGACGTCTAGTCACCGAGACCCTCATATTCTCTCTTTGACCACGATGTGGTCGAGGTCCATAATTTCACGACAACAACAACACATCTCGCCAGTTCACTAATGATGTAGACACAACGAACTAAGTGCCAGATTTTCTTTTGTTTTTAAAAAAGAAAGTACTAGCTTCGGCCCACGGTTTCGCCCGCGTGGATTTCGGACTTCAAAAATGATTTAAAATTTTAAACTATTATGTTATTCTGATATGAAAACTATATTACTGTAAAGTTTCATTAAAATCCGTTCAGTAGTTTCTGTGTGAAAGAGTAATAAACATCCTTACAAACTTTCGCATTTATAATATTAGTAGGATAAGTAGGGAATAAATGGAATAGGATAGGGAAAAAACCGCGATACCGGGATCCCGATATATCGGGATCCAGCATGTCATGTGCGAGATTAACCCTGTAGGTACGTAAAATATACGGGATCCCGCGCGGGATTAGCGAAGAGGAGCGAAATTCATGTGTTAGCGGCTGCCGACAAGATGAACTCGACCCCAATTTAAAATATAACATCCCAATTAAGAACTGGCCGTAACAATCTCCATATTTTTATAAGGAAGGAAATTATTATTTGGAATCAGGTGGACTGGAAGGCACGTAATATCTTTAATTTGTTTTTATCGGCTTCATGACGATTGTTGCTACAAGCGTGAAAGCAAAGGTTTTCTGCTAGTCTATAGTATAGTATGTAGAGGCAGGAGTCGTTTAGCACGTGTAACAATAAGCACCGTAACATTTATGTAATGTTTTTTAATGTAACGAACGTTTTTTGGTTTTTCTTTTGTCTAAGGTTTAGAGCTCTACTTTTGTCAATTTTAATTTAAAAATAATGTTTACTTTTCTTTCATTTGCCAATTTTAAATGTGTCAGTCAATTTTAAATTATACAAAAATATGATAGTGAAAATTAGATTTCCTTTATGACGACCTGGTGGTGGTGATGATGATGATGATGAAGAAGTGCCAAAAGTCGAAGTTATAAATAATTTGAGAAATTGTATTAATGACGCGGGATACTGTGGGATCGAACATGTCCATCCCGCAAATACCGGGATTGAGAATTTCCTGCGGGATTGCATTCGGATAATGTCCGATCAATGATGTTTTGCAGAGATAATTTAATATTTTCACAAGCACTATATAAATATATTGAACAAATGATGTGTTATTGTATGATTTGCCAACACATTTGGCATTCAATTGCAAAAAAATGTGAGGGTCCTGTAACAATACGGTAGAGGTACCTACTGCGGGGTAAGAGGTGGGTCAGTCCCCCTATCGCCTTTTACCTAAGTAGAGGGCAAAAAGTCTTCGCATATTGCCGTCAGTAGTAGGTCCTTCAGGAAAAAAAGAAAAGAAAAAAAATGTGTTAAATTTGACAATTTGTTGCAGGTCAATATTCCCACATTCAAGCTCAACAATGGGCTTGAAATCCCAGCGCTGGGTTACGGCACGTGGCTGGGGTTAAGTGGAAACGTAAGTACAAAAATGTTTATTAAATATAGCATATACCGATAAAACTGGTCCTAATAAAAAGCGAATAAGCGAAATAGCGCCCAAAATAGCAAGACTGGCTCCATTTTAAAAATTAATAGTACGATGCACTTTTGACTTTAACGGCAACTGAAGGGGTTTCTGACCGCAAACCATGGAATTTAGTAAAAGGTAGGTAAGAGGCCACTCTGCGTGCATGCATGCAGCCGAATTGCGCCGGCACGACCGGGGAGGTGCCTCTCGCTTACACCAGAACACCACCAGGAAATAATTTCATGACTACCAACACCCATAGACCTCCGCATAGAGTTTATACAGAGGCGTTGCCCTCCTTCCTCCTCCCGCCTCCATGAGCCACTGGCTCTTACACACCGCACGAAACGCGACAGCACAGCTATCACTATACGCCGGTATAGTGTAAGCGAGGGTTACCTCGCCGCAACTGCGGGCCCAATTCGGCTACATGCATGCATGCAGCGTAGAACTACCTCTTACTAAAATTTAGTTTCTACTGGCTACAGATGGATGGATGACTGAGTGGTGGCGGAGCATCGGTTTGTTCCCGGGACCGTATTCTATTGAGCAAGCACCCCAACAAAAACAGAGCAATCAAAATCTCAAACGAAGCAAAAAAAACGGTGCGGGTGGATGGAGGTGCATCACTTGCCCCTTCGCCTGCACCGTCCTCCTGCAGATGCATCACCCTCCCCCCCCCACAC
>LUGF01035692.1:29212-58451 GCA_001625245.1 Calycopis cecrops
GGGATTCTTCCGAATCCGTATAGGCTATATTTTATCCCGAAAAAATGTTCCTATGGGTTGCTATGGGATGTTTTTCACGGGATCGAAATTTGCGCGGGTGAAACCGCGGAGCGCAGCTAGTATTAAGTATAATAAAACCGTGTTACCTGTAAGCGACTCTCCTGGCAGCCGTGTCCATCCTCAGGCAGTTGAGGACGGTGCTGAACTGGACGCTCTTCAGCGGCGTCTCGATGGACATCGGCCTCATGCTGTCCAGCACAGCGTCCGCCGTCAGACTGTTGATGGAACCTGTAATCACATTTTTTTTAACTATTCTTCTCTTCTTCAAGAAAAGAGCTTATTCTCTCCTCAAAGGTCGGCAACGCATCTGTTAGACCTCTGGTATTACGGATGTCTGTGGGCGTTGGTGTTCACTTTACATCAGATGATCTAACTGCTCGTTTGCCTCCTATGTTATAAAAAAAAGAAAAGAAAAAATCGATCGAATTACCCGCGCCCAGTGTGTTGAGTGATAATTCTCAAAAATGGAAGCGGAACCGCGTGAAATTCAACCTAAGGGAAGCACCCTTGGCTTACCCTCCAACTGTGCCCTATTGTTTCATACGATAGGACACATTTTTTATTTATATTAAATATATTAAAGAAAATCGTGCCTTTTTTTCGTTGGACCTGATCTTTCGCTGTGGAAGAGAAGCCCAGTATTTATCGGATTATTAAGAAGCCTATTTGGTTCGTATACAGTGTTCTAAAGATCATAGTTGCAGTAATCTATATCTAATTCTATTTATTTAATTGCATTTAAATTAGTCTTAAATTATTTGTTGTGCAATTTAGGAGACTTAGTGATAAGAAGTACATTTCCACGTGTAAGATGTTTGTTTGCCCTTTCGTCAAACTCACGTGTCGGCTACAAGTCCGACGACATATCTGATGAAGATAACTAATTGAATAATGCAATATTTTTATAGATTTATAGGATTAGATTAAAAGGATTAGATAGAGACAAACCCTCAGCTGTCTCTATGTTAGAAAGAGAGGGAATATGCGGTAAATACTCTTAATACTATAGAAATAGTATTTATTTTTATAATTCATTTGGTAGTCTAAAATTGAGGGTATTCAATTTGATTTTATTATTCGGAAGCAAGCTACTTTGCTCCTTTATGGGAAGAGGTAGTGCCACGCTGCATGCTTGCATGCAGTCGAATTGGGCTGGCACGACCGAAGTACCTCTCGCTTACACGAGACCGGCGTAAAGTGACAGCTGTGCTGTCGTGTTTCGTGCGGTGTAGCCGGTGGCCCGTGAAGGCGGGAGGAGAAAGGAGGGCAGCGCATCTGTATAGCCTCTATGCGGTTGCCTATGGGCGTCGGTAATCATAAAAAATGGCTCCGACTGCTCGTTTGCCCCCTTATACCATAAAAAAAAAAAATAAAAAAAAATTGTCTATCTATTGTTGATGTTTATAAACATCGGGACACACAAATGCAGATTCGTAGCTTTTTCTCGCCATGTATGTATGTATATATATATCGCATGATAGTCTATCCTAGCAGTCGATTGATGCGTGAACAAGAAATGGATTGATTTACGATGATACATCTGTTTATCTTTGTTTTCTCTCTCCATAATTAAAGTGGTGTCATTTTAGAGAAAATTCAGCAGAAAAAAATGTAAGCAGATTTTCAGAAATCGCTGGGATAAAAATCTGCTTACGCGATAATATGTATTAAGTTAAAAGACGTAACTGTGAACGTACCGTCCATTGGGTTATCGGCCTTGTCAGTGAGCCAGTCGAAGGCCTCCTCGCCTGATCCCTCGAGGTCGGAGTCTTCTGGGGGCGTTCTCAGCCAGCATATGGTGTCGCGGGGCCAATTGCAACCCTGGAAATTAGAAACACGCATGAAATTAACTCTAAAATTCATATAAAAAACAAAAGCCCAGTTACCTACCTACCTAATAAAAAAGATTTTCATATATGGACCCAATGTCATTAGAGTTATCAAGAAGAATCAAATCATACATCATATGCTTGAATCCGTGATGGCGAAGCAGGCAACATTCAATAGCAGCCGAACCATATAATTCTTCATACACACAAAAATGGAGAAAATTCAGCAGAAAATAATGTGTCATTTTTTAATTATGAAATCACTGGGATAAAAATCTGCTTACGTGATAATATATACCTATCCCCCTTATTAATAAACATAGAATAACTCTATCCAAGGAATAACCTAGTAATAAACTGACATCTGTCAAATTCCATAATAAAAAACACATAAAAAGTATGGAATTTGACAGATGTCAGTTTATTACTTGGTTATTACTTGGATATAGTTATTCCATGTTTATTAATAAGGGGGAATTATGTTTAAAGACGTAAATGTGAATTCGCTCGAATAACATTTGCGTCCTTTTAATACAGTCGGGTAATATAATCAAATTGATTATTTTTAAAATTTCTAATAACATACGTTATTCAGAGAATGGGAATGTGCTACGAATTATTAAGCATATTTTCATATTATCGACTCCCTTTCAATATCGCAGGGTCTGTACCAAATAATATTCAGACGCCCTTGATTTGTTATCATTTTAAGTATAAAGGTCACACGAATTAAAGGCCAAAAAATTATTGCTTAGGCCCTGTAGACCTTGGTTTTAAACACGTCATCTGTATGCAAAGTGACCGTAGCAATCGCTACTTTTGCTACGTAGTTAATCCGACATTGCACTCAACTCAAGCCCCTTTTTGCGAGAAGCCCGTAACAATCGCTATATATGCTACGTAGGTAATCCGACATTGCACTAAATTCGAGCCCCTTTTTGCGAGAAGCCCGTATGAATCGCTACTTTTGCTACGTAGTTAATCCGACATTGCACTCAACTCAAGCCCCTTTTTGCGAGAAGCCCGTATCAATCGCTACTTTTGCTACGTAGTTAATCCGATATTGCTGTCAACTCGAGCCCCTTTATGCGAGGAGCCCGTAGCAATCGCAACTTTTTCCCCATAGTTAATCCGACGGTACCTCAATAAAAAATTACCTGTAGTTCAAAATCAAACATAGTGCCCTCTGCGCAGGGCATCTCGACCTCCTCGCCGTGCGCGCACGTGTAGTACTTGTAGCAGTCGGTGAAGTGTGGCAGCAGCAGGAATATCTGGAAATGGTTATCGATTATTATTTTCTAAGTAGAGACTACTTGAAACGCCGAGGTGCTCTGTTGAAAGGTCTGGGTAATGGCACCTACGGGGTTTTAACTTTTAATGGTTATTTGGCTCAGTCCCACACGGCACACACCCACCGGATTGCACCTAGGACCGGTGCGTAAAATTAAAAAAAAACTAACAGGAAGAGTATTTGGTTGTGATTATAAATTACATATTATTTTCTAAATTGAAACTTTTTGAAAAAATGGAAAATCTAAATTGAATATTGAAAATTGTAGTGCCTAATATTATTAAGTACCTATAGGTATGCGATATAGGTAAAAGTTAGGTTAAGTTAAGTATATGAGTTAATGAAATCGTAAAAAAAAATACGTAGATCACAATATATAGATAGCAGAATAGCAATAATTAGCGCAAAAAACTACAATTAAGATTTATAATCTATCTTTGTCAACTATAATTTATATGAAATATTTCATAGATGACACTCTTGTATCATCACTGGCTACGTCACAGGTAGGTACACAAATAGGAAGTACATGTTGGGTCATCAACATTTCAGGGTAAAACCGATATTACATAAACAAATAGCTAGATGGATATCTCGGCTACGATTTTTAAAATACTTGAGATAACATGTGTCGCCAAATAAAATAACAATATTGTTCAACACAGAACGCAATGTTCATAATCTTATGTAAGTAGGCCTTTTTATCACATTTATAGATATCTCTTCGTCGTGACGTATTTTCGTTGCATTCACGATTATTGATTGTAAATTAATTTGAAAATAAGAAATGACGAGCACGAAAAATAATATCAAACGAATATTGTCATTTTATAGGATGAGAAAAATATTTGGTTGCCCCTAAATCCTACTATCCTACCAATAGTATAAAGGCGAAAGTTTGTAAGGATGTTTGTTACTCTTTCACACAAAAACTACTGAACGGATTTTCATGAAACTTTACAGTAATATAGCTTTCATAACAGAATAACATAATAAGTTAAAAAATATAGGGATTTTTGAAGTCCGAAATTCACGCGGGCGAAGACGCGGGCGGAAGCTAGTAAGCAGATAATTCGTGTACGTGAGTTGGTTTCGGTGAGAGAACATTTTTAACATCGCTGATGGAATGATGATCACGGTATCTGATTTTGTTGCTTGTTTTTTTTTTAGTTTTTAACTAAGTACATTTTTATTTCGTTCCGCAAAGTTTACACCACATTTGAATAGGTACTTACTACAGATCCCACACTAAAATTCATGAAGCATTCAATGGAAGGTGCACACTAACCCCCTTATTAATAAACATAGAATAACTCTATCCAAGGAATAACATTGTAATAAACTGACATCTGTCAAATTCCATAATAAAAAACACAAAAAAAGTATGGAATTTGACAGATGTCAGTTTATTACCAGGTTATTACTTGGATATAGTTATTCCATGTTTATTAATAAGGGGGTAAGTGCTCTAGATCTAACTACTGTCTATACTTCCATCGAGAACCAGAAGTAAAGTTTCTAGTACTGACGGAGTAGGGGCAAAATTAGTTGTGTGCGCGCATAGCTCCAGGGTCTATTACTTTACTGCTTCTATATATTACAGTGGCAAAGATGAGAAGCGAATGTAAAGCTCAAGGTCTCCTCACCTCTCCTTTGGGGTCACACGACAGCGTGTTGGGGTCTACTCCATACAGCGGCTTGTCACTCGCGAACGCGACGCCCGCCGCCAACAGAAGTATTATCGTTTTTCCTGCAAAAAAAATATACAAAATATGTTAGCTCATAGTTAGGCTTCTTAGTGCAGTTCTACAATTATTATAGTGCATGACAGAAAAGTGATGAGAAAAAATGGCTGTGATATACAGACGGACAGACAGACATGACGAATGTATAAGAGTTCCGTTTTATGCTAGTTGGCTACGAAACCTTAAAAAGGTAGACTGAGAATGTTAAAATAACTCCGTTTACTAAAATAGAATAATATTGTGAATATTTATCATATTTTTTTTTAATAGTATAAAAGGGCAAGCGAGCAAACAGGCATTTTCATGACTACCGACGCCCATAGAGTATAGACATTCTCATAGAGGTTACACAGATGCGAACAGTGTCTGAACTAGCTGCTACTACCTACTCTGCGCTGCACAATCATGGAGTAAACTACAGTCTCATGATACAGCTGCCAATCACAAATTTCATTTCAACATTATACGCTTACACAGGGTTATTTTTTGGTCACCGGCCAAATTTTAAAATAAAGAAGTAAACATCATTCCAAGGGTGTGTTTTAAATTTTATCGTCTAATTGTAATATTTTGTTAAATAAAAATCAATTTGAAATGGTCCTTAAAAATACATCGATTGTTGTTCTTATATGAATCGTATCGACTTCAAGGTCAGTGACGCCGACCTGCCGTGAGTCGCGAGTGTGATGCACATGGTCACCAAGAAATATGATTTACAACATGGGACAAAGTAATATTGTATCTAAAATTTTTTTATTATTTTTTCTTTTATAAATCGAATGTTATTGATTCCAAACCTGAAAATTTGGCCGGTGACCAAAAAATAACCCTGTATTACATAACCTGTCCGTCATTATCATCGTCAGCTTGCAACTTGTAAGTGCAGTGTTTCATTGAAAATGGAACAGTTAAATTTAACCCATTACAGTGACAGATAACATATCGCTGAACCAGGCATAAACAGATAAATGAAATAGCGGTGTTATAAACAGATTAAAGTCGATAAAATCAGAGATTTCATTTGTAGTCGTAATGCATTTAATAATCCCCCGAATTTAGTTTTAATCAGCTTTCAAATGTGCCGATGCCGAATTATTTTGCATTTAAATCAGATTCGATACCACGATAAGCAGTTCTACGCTTATTAATTGTTAATTAATTATTAAATAGGTATCATAAGCTATCTAGAGCAGTGTAATGCGGAAAAACACGTTTTCACGAAAATCTTATTTAGACACATTATTTGTTAATCTAATATAAATAATATGTTAATTAATAATTAATAAAATGACAAACAAGCGAAGTCATTCTAAACCAGCACAGTGTTATACTAATAGTAAGTCATTCAATCTAATTGATATATCTGTAGATAAATAAATTAGTTTTTAACGTAATTGGGCTTCAACTGATTAAAGAAAGAAACTTTGTGTCGGCTCGTATACTCGACTACAGTAAAGAATAAACGTGTTTCAGAAACGAAAGGTCAAGAGACGTAAGTGCGGCAAAAAGTTCCATTCGATTTCTCGCTCTTTCTTTTCGCAATATAGGAACCGTGCACGAGACATAGAGGCGGCACCTGCGCTGAATGTAACGCGCCCTAGTGGTCATTTTAGGAATTACCTAATGATAGCAAAACACTAAACAAAAGACAATTACAATGACATGATGACATATGATGTCATTGCATACATACAAGCGAAAATTTGCTAGCATAAGGTTCACATTTCAGTGACTAGTTAGCGTGGCATTTGACATACCTACATAAGGGATAGGCGAAAATCGGCATTCTGATTTCTGAGTAAGGTATACCTTACCCAGACTATACTTCAAAGTCAAATAGCGTCAGTAATCAGTGTTATACAATTATTTACTTTTTCTGCTTCTAAAAAATCGCTTTAGCACCTTGAACATCATCTCTGCGAAAAAGTTTCCTAATTAAATAGAGGTTTGCGACGTTCTGACTTACCGAACGCCGCCTTCATTGTAATACCCTTTATGAGTACCTATCAACTCGAATAATCAACAGTAGGTATATTTAAGACAAAGAAACGAGCAATTCTTGTATATTTAATATAAAATAATCTGAATCTTCAAAAACGAAGAAATATCGTTCTATTTCTCTTTTCGAAAAACTGCTACAAAATCATTAGCATACGACAATTATAACAATTTACGATTAGTTATATAATATGCACAAAACAGAAACGAATAGGATCAAAACTTGATTTATGTATAACCAAAGAGCATTGTACAACTTCTGAATAACACGGTATTAAAGTAGATGCTGATGTTGTGAGGCATTTCTGAACTGTCTATATACCTGCTATTAAAAATATTCATCTAACACGGATTTATGTAGAAATTAGAAACGAAAATTGACAAAAGTATTGATTATTTTAAATCTGCGTGGCGTGAATGTTTGAATGTATTTGATTCATGCAATTAAATTTAAATATAGATATAGCATTTATTTTTTAGGTAAGTACCTATTCTATTTACTTTTTTGTAATTTTGTTGAAAGTGATGTATTCTTTGCAATTAAATCTAGAAGACGTATCTATCTACTTTCTTTCACTGAAGTGTTTAAAAAGACAAATATTATTAGATTTTCAAAAATCGGGATGAGCCAAAAACAGGATTCTTAAAACATTGTCGAACTTCAAAGTGATGTTGCGTAGTAAAATTGGAAATTTCGTTAAAACTTAAAAGTCCTTTTGTTATAACACAGCATTATATATTTCCAATTAAAAAAGATTATCTATAATCAGAGCGTTATCACTCATTAAACATATCGGCGGAAACATGACAGGTATACAGGGTATTACAATATTTTTACATTAGCTTTGTGACTAATTAACTAACATATTGATTGGCAATATCTTATTTTGGGTTTTTTTTTAATTATAATAAAACATAATGAGTTAAAGGGGCATAAGATGGTATAGGGATATCTTTTAGATAGGCGGTTAAATACCCGATAGATATAATGATTATTATTATTATTATATTTATGTAAATAAAGTACCATAACGAAGGTGACAAACCCTCCCCCTCGACGGATCTCCACCTTGTCGTGGTGAGGGGGCTTAGTAGTCGTGGCTTGGACAACCACGGTGAACCAAGAGGGATCCCGGGTGGGGACGCGTCGGGTGGGCTTCGCTGGGGTCCGCTCTGGATGCGTCCATGGAGGAGGGGTCGCGGGAGGAGAGGTGTCTCGGTGTGTCGTTGCCGTGCACCCTATCTCCCGCGACCAAACGGGTGCGCACCGTCTGTTGCGTTGGCGGTGAGGCCGCAGAGGAAGAGGAGATGCGGTGTGTCGTTGCCGTCCTCCCTGTCCTCGCTCGCTCGCTCACTGCCTTTGAACAGTCCCTAACTCCACGTTCCGGTCGGTCCAGTCGGACAGTCCCTAAGGAGGAGGAGTCTGGCCTTTTCACCGAGGCCAGCCTGTCGCTGGAGGCGCCCTGTTGCTTTCAGATCCGGGGCCCTCCAATCATAGCGGCTGAAGGCACCCGCAGGGGCTTAGTCGGTAGGGGCAACCCAGTTGTCGAGCCCGACACTGTACCCGGTTGAGCCACCCGGGCTCCTGGGTAGAGTGCGTAAAGGCATTCCCCTGCGTATACAAAAAAAAACAAAAAAAAGGTGGCAAACCCAAAAGATTACCGCAAAGGAACCCGATTATTATAGGTATTTATCTGTTCTTTACATCTACGTAGAGGGAGACAGCCGCCCGGCTGAAAACATAGAGAGTGGCTGCGGGTCCGAATAGCGCCTACTTTATGAAAATTTGTATTTGCTTGAATTTTCGACGGACTTCAGGGTTGTGTACTTGTGTCAAAGTAATTTTATAATCTTTTCATTTTGCGGAGTTTGCTTAAATTATACAACTAAAATATACTACTTCTGAAGTTCGGAAGTTCAGTTCCTTCACGGGATCTTGTTGGCAAACGCGCCTGTCCCACTAAAAAAATGTAGAGACGCTCTGAATAATTATGAATTTAGTTAAGAATAAAAAAAAATATGAACTTATAGATGTAATTGTTTCGTGTAGAACAATGCAACAGGCTCGTAGACATGAGAATTTTATGCATAATTATATAATCATTGAACTACCTAGTGCATTTGCTCATAGTTCACGATTTTGATTTTAGATATTTTAGCTTACCTACTACGTGACTTGGAATAACCTCAAAAATATACTCGAACAAACGAATAACAATTTGATACCTTCGATATTATTCCTCGTGCTTGGTCATCGTAAGTTATTATAATTTAATTTCACGAACTCTTAATTTTGTCGCGTACTATGTACCTACGAAAGTATTTTTAAGTAAGTTTATTAGAGAATAATATATTTATTCTATAATAAACTTACTTTAAAATACTTTCGTATTTAATAAGAAGCCGACACAAAATCTTTCTTTCAAAGAAATCTTGCATCTTTGCTCCAATTGGAGCAAAGATGCAAGATTTATATTTTATAACTAGCTGCGCCCCGCGGTTTCACCCGCGTAACTTTCGATCCCGTGGGAATATCGGGATGAAAAATAGATGTTGGCCGATTCTCAGACCTGCTCAATATGCTCACAAAATTTCATGAGAATCGGTCAAGTCATTTCGGAGGAGTATGGCAACGAAAACTGTGACACGAGAATTTTATATATTAAGATTGTTACCAAATTGTAAGCATACCTAATACTTTGGAGTTTGAATTTATTATTTTAGGATTTGAGTTGAATGGTAAGGAAGCGTTCAAGTATTACGTAACGCAATTTTAGGAGATTTTAGATTGATGATGATTTTCTATTTTCCACAGTATCGAAATTTTCGCGGGTGAAACCGCGGGCGCGGCTATTAGGTAATTATTTAATCAATATTAATTCATATTAAATGTTAAAGTTCTTCTTTACTAGGGTTTCCTTTAAATTTTCGTAACAAGTTAACGGATACCATTGTCACGGAATATTAAGAACCAAGAAATCATCGCTCTTTATCTCACTATCTTTAGTGAATAAAGCAAGTTCATCACTTTAATATCAAGTTATTGCACAACGTTAGATCCCTATACTGCACGATTATTTGTAACATTACACAAGAAAATACCAGTCATAGTAGTAACGAACCTACTAAACGATAACGCTTATCAAATAAAAGTGTCGATAAAGTGGTTCTTCCCCAACCAAGTCTGATATAGGTTTCAGGTTCAAAGTCAGAATATATCAATATATCAGTCAAGTTCAGGTTTGAGATAGTGAAATATAAAATAGTTCATACATCTTACAGGAATCGCCACTTTAATAGTTGATACAAAGGAGGGAGAATGCAAAAGACGCGGAAGTCAAATTCGTTCAGCGCCAGATTGAGGTCTGGCAGGGCCCGGGCTCGGGTATCTGGGAATTGAGATTGGATGGGAATTGAGACCCCTTTTATGGGTAAAAAATGATCTTAAGGCCCTTAAGGCCTTATGTATCCCGGGGCTGCAGCCCCCCTTAGCCCCGTCCTGGATCCGGCGCTGTTACGTAGTAAAGGCGTTTAAAAATTAAAAGCTTTAGGTACCTACCTACTTACGCGAGAAAACTTTTGCGTGAAATACAGCATATTATGGCCCATACATATGTGAACAGTTGCGTGGGTACCCATAAGTCGTCCTATTTCAAAGCTATGTTAACACGCGTTTAAAAGCCTTAGTGCAGACGAGGTCTTTTTTTTTATTTATTTATTTGGTTCACCAACGATTGTATACACTTTTGTGTATATTGTGTAACAATCACTTATTGGTAAACTCAGCATATGCATGCTGAGTGTAAACTCAGCATATGCATGCTGAGTTTACATTGAGTGTTGTACAAAGAAACCTTTAAAGGTCTTACGTTAGAGATTTATATCTACTTAGTAACCTGGTAGGTAATTGCTACATTTGCTAGGTGGTTAATTGACTGCCTCGTGGTCAAGTGGTAAGCATGTTCAACCACAGACGTGAGGTCCTGGGTTCGAATCCCGGGTCGGACCAAAAATTGTTATTGGGATTTTTCAACTTCTAATTACAGCCCGGTAGTTGGCGGTGCTACACCCCCGTGCCTCGAAGAGCACGTTAAGCCGTCGGTCCTGCGCCTTATTTCTCTCCGCTCGTGTCGGATTGCCGTCCCATCGGAATATGAGAATGAGTGAATAGAGAGTGCACTTGTGTCTGCGCGCACACTTGTGCACTATAATATGTCCTGCGCATCTGGCTCGTCTCTATAAGAGACGGGCGCCGTAGCCGAAATCGGCTGGGAGGACATTATTAGGTGGTTAATCCGAAAGAACGTCTACTTAATGCTTTACAGTCTCTTGTAATAACCAATCCACCGTATCAGGCTAACAGTCATACTGTGCAATTTCTAAGTCCTTCCCAATTTGATGATACCTATCTCCTTTGGGTCTGATTTTACTGGCACAATTCAACCACAAGCTTCCATGTAAACTGTGTGAAATTCTTTTCTTATTTAAAATTCATACAGCTTGTCTGTCATACAAAAACGCTAAGACTGGGTGTGGCGTAACGTGGGCCAATTTTTGCTCTATTTGGTGAATTTTGGCGTTTGGAGAGAGTTAGATCATGCATTTAGATGGGTTGTAGGCCTCATGTGGCTATTTTACCATCGCTTTGGAGCCAAGCGCCATTTTTTTTTTAATTTTGCGAAGTCAAATACAATATAAAGATGATGATCATATTTCACTATCAAAACATCATCAATAGAAGTAACATCGATAGCGAATTTAAAACAGACTGATTTCGGCAAATTACAAGTGTTCTGGGCTGATAATGCAGAGATTGGTATCGCGAACAGCCGATAGCATCTATAGGTATTGCTATAGGTAAGACAATATGCACTTTATTTCCTTTGCATGTAAAACGTAATTAAAACATAAATATTTCTGTAAAACTTGTAATGCGTGCCGGGCTTTATTTAAAACTACGCAGGTACGGATTAATTAGTCATAGTTGTTTAAGATATCAAACTTGAATATCTTGAAACTTTGATTAACGAACTGTGAGTTTACAAAAGCTGAGTAGGTACGATGTGCACCTCTGTTATGTTATTAAACTATTCTATAAAATTTATTCGTCATAGTAGGATTGGTGAAATATATTCTAAGCATAAAAATAATAACCCCTCCGTCACCTTTATTTATTTTTTTTTTGTTTACGCAGCGAAATACATTTAGGTACGTATGACACCTAGGAGCACGCGTGGCCCCTAGACATGTATTAATTCTAATTGTTTTGACTGTTATAACAATAAGTCCCACTGAGTTTGATTTTTTTATAGCGTGCGGAATGCGGAGTATACTTTTAGTTTCCGAATTTGTAAATAAATTTTATTTTATTCTGATTCTAATTGAGTACCTAATTAGGTACCTGGTTGTAATTTGCTCGGTAAGCCAATTATTTTGTGCATCATTTTTATGTGTTTCCTTTATTTTATCTAATACCGTCTGGAACTCTAACTAAGTATCTAAATAGTTGCTACATAAGAGTTCTAGACGGTGGAAAAGAAATAAATGTAAGTTGATAGTAGGTATTATCTTATTATAGGTACTTACCTATACCTATCTTTGATTTCTATTTTCAATGCGACCCTTTCTTTAAAATTACATTTTAGCTACATGTAGATAATGATAGACATCTAAGTACATGTTCATAATTAGAAACAATAATTCATAAGAAAACTTAAAAATGTAAAATTAAAACATATTGTATTGTTGCGTGCCTACCTACCTAATATTTATAAACCAACAGCACCTAACCCCTCTATATTTTCATTATAGCAAGTTTTTAGATTTTAAATTAATAACTGAAAAGTTACTTAGATATTAGCAATCTGACTATTTTCCAAAGATTATAAAACTACCTATATTCATTGATTTGTAGATTAAAAGAAGTAAAATAAATGAATATATTTTCATCATTATTTCTAAAATGTGTGTTAATTACTTTTTACTTACTTGGTCGATCTTATCAATTTCTTTATCATCTAATATTGCGTTATCTAAAATTATAGATTCGTCATTGGAGTTTTACAACTTTCGTATTTTACTGTCAAATATTTGGTAAATTTGCATTGTCCAATAATTTGTTTCGTGATAATTATTGTATCTTAGTAACTTTCAAATTCAGCAAAGTTTAAACTACAACCTGTACGGATGAAACTGCAAGATATAGTTAGTAAGCCTCATATTAAACATAATATTCCATTATTTTTCGGAATAAAAATTGTTATTCTCTTTTTAGCAGAATTAAAAAGATAGGTTGTTTTTTCAAGGAAAGAAAATGTTTTTTTTTTATTTTGGCTTTTCTACTATTTCATCCAAACAGATATCGGTAATATAGATTTTACTTCTTTCTTACCTACCTAAAATAAAAGATCGTGCTGCGTTACTATTTACTAGATGACCATTAAAGAAAAGCGAGGCTCTATGTTTTAATATCTTTACACGCGCTCGAAACAAAAACTCAAAAAAAGTCAACTGTCAAAACAATTGATAAGTGGCATCGTAGCGGTTGAATTTGATACGATAAATATTTTTATTATTTTCAAGAGTATTATTGTAGTAGTACCTTTATTATTATACCTACCAACAGTAGTTTATTAAAAAAATATTTTACCAAGGTGTTTATAGAGATAAAATTATTATTTATTACTGGTAAGATATGTCTTCCTCTGATTCAGAAGACGATTGCTACGGTAATGTAGTTAAAACTTTGCAGAATTTGAAAAATAATTATAGCGAAGATAAATTGGACAGTGCAAATTTACTAAATATTTCACAAGAAAATAAGGAAGTTGTTAACTCCAGTAACCAAGATGTTAAGCAGGCTATAGTTTTAGAAAACACTATATCAGATGATGAAGAAATTGATAAGATCATAGCCTCTAATTCTACGCAGACTGCTAGATCAACCAGACTTTCGAAAAGAAATGCAAATTCATCGATCTCTGATAGCCCTATAAAGACTGGAAGAGGAAGAGGCAGGAATAGTAGAAGAGGTAGAGGTAGTAAAAGGGCAAGCAATCAAACAGCAAATGTATCTACCTCTCGTTCTGAGCCTATTGTTTCACCACGTAATCGAGGTAGAACACGTACTCGAGGTAGAGGCACCCCACGAAGAGGGAGACATTGCAGCTGGCAAGTACACAATTCGTATGTAACATTTTCTATTGGCAATTGTGAAGAATATGACGATTTATCAAATAATGTACAGTTATTTACTAGTACCAATAAAACAACAGATGTTCAAGTAATAGAAGATGACATATTTGACGAAAATGAAGAATTATCTGTCAAGGTGATCTGGCAAAGTGCAGATGTTGTCAAATTTACAATACGTAAATACCAAAAAATCACACAGATATTTGAATATTTTTCCTCAAAAGCCAATGTCGGTAATGACAGGTTACTTTTTACATTTAATGATAGAATTCTAACACCAGACGATACTCCAGATACAATAGACTATAATATAGCTAAATTCATTGATGGTGGTATTGTTAGCAACACTGTATCACAATTAACTGTTCAAAAGAAGGAAACAAAACCGCCAGATGGTATTCAAATAAAATTTCAGTATCCCAACTCAAAGAAGGCGTTTGAGATTTATGTATCTAAAGATGAATTGCTATCAATAAGTATGATGAAGTGTGCTGAGCACATGGAGGTACCCATAAAGAATTTGAAATTCGAATTTGATGGAGATAGTATTACAGGTATTTTTAATATATTATTTACATCCTAATATACTATTTACAGACATTTGTAAAGAAAAAATACACATGACAAAAATCTGTGTTCACCAACATTGACAGTGAAATTGAAAAAAAATATCAAGGATTTCTTTTTAAAACATTATTTTCTATTTGACAATAATTTACACAATTATTTTCAAATATATAATTCCGTAATGACATCCTAGAACTATTGTCTGTAAATGTCATTAGCATAAACATAAAATCAGTTGTTGAAATTCCAGTTTATAAATTTTCATGCCAATCTAGATAGGTATAGCTATAGTAAATATACGAAAAGTACTTATTCTGTTCATATTATTTTTTTAAGCATTTTATTTAGCATAATGATATGTTATATAGCAAACTATTGTAAAACATAGTAAAAACATTCTTTTAAATTGGATTATTAAGAGTCAATATTATAAGACTTTAGAAGAATCTGTCCTCTATATATTAATGATGTACAAAGACTTCTATTAATATCTTGTAAAGCATATAACAAATACATAAATAATAATAACTCAATAAATAGATAAAATGTATTAGACCAATATTGAATTAAGGCTAGTCCTTTAAAATTTAAATACTGTCTATAATTTATAATATTTATGTAATACTAATATGAATATATTATTATAAATATACCAAAAAAAGATTATAGATTTGTTATATATAATAAAATATTGGGAAATCCGAATGTACGTGTACATTATGGATACAAATAAAATAGATTATAAAAAATAATTAACTACTTAATGGACTCTCCATGAGTTAATTATTTTTTATACGCTTCTGTAACACAAATTAAAATTTTAATATCAAGATCCTTTTAAGACTAGTGACAAATTTGTTTTTTTTTTTCAGGTCAAATGACAGCAAGAGAATTAGAAATGGAAGGTGGTGAATGTATTGATGTAAAAATATTAAGTTGATATTAGGTTTTATTTTATATGTGAATAAAGTTGATTGTAAATATTTTAAATTGTTTATTAATTAGCCTACAAAACCATGATTATTATATAATAAAAATAAAATACGCATTAAAAAAAAAATTCCATGACATAAAATATAATAATGACACACTAAGTATACTCAGACAAGACCCTGTATTATTTAAATGAATATTTAAGAAAGTAAGAAAACTTTGACTTTTGAATTGTATTTATTATTTATTAATGATATTATTTTTTTTTAATTTTTAATGCATTACAATGTTAGTCACTTAAAGTTACTTCAAAATAATAAAATATTTTAACAATTATATGATGATAAAAAAAAACTTATAGACTTTTTTAGATGTCAATAAAAAAATATAGTTTAATAATGTTTAGAAAATACCTACCAATCATAGTAATATTTTTATAGGCACTTCACTTGAACACTATAACACTAGAACACTTAACAGAGAAAGGCTTGCAACACCTTTGTACTGATTGTCACTAGTGAACATTTTCTTTTTATACATTGTATTTTAAATACCAAATTGATCAATCACTTCACAAAATACATCAATAGAATGTTCCTTATGCTAACGACATAAAGTCTAATTTGTATACTTATGAATGAAGATAAACACGAGGAAGAATTTTCATCATAAAGATTAATTAATTTATCATAAGATAAGTGTACATTGGCATACCGGCCATTAGGTTTGCGAAACTAATACAAAAAAAAACTATTCATATTTATTGTTATTTTTTATTCATCAGATAGAATAAATATTAATGTTCATGATTTTCTTTTCTATTATACTCGATTTATATCATCAGTGTGTAAGTAGCCGGTGGCCCATGGGTTGCTCTCTTTCCACCCTATCTAAGGTCCACCTGATACTTGCACATCTCACAAAGCGCAACAGCACAGCTGTTACTTTACGCTGATATCGTGTAATCGCCCGGAAGGTACCTCCAGTAGTACGGCCAATACGGTGGCCCAATTAGGCTGCAATGCAACGTGGCTCTACCTCTAAAATTAATGGACATATCACACTTTTTTTTTTGACGCAGGGAAAATGCTTTTAGGCACCGTCCAACCGGCTCTGGGTGAGCCGGAGGTGTGTGTCGGACTCGGCACGGGGCCCCTACCGACTAAAAACCACTGCGAGAGCCTTCGGCCTATGTTGGAGTACCCCGGATCTATCAGCAACAGGGCACTCCAGGGACTGGCCGGTCACAGGTAAAGGACCGGTCTTCATCACGAAAGGGGGTCGCTCCGGCTATTAAAACGACCCCGACGACGTCGTAGCCTTGTGGGGTCAGGTACCCATCCTGGAACCCTAAGACATCACACTGCGTTAGCCAGCTCTGTGATACTTACCTTAGAGACATGATGTATTGCAAATACAAGACAACAGAAAAGGAAGTACCTATATTATGTCTTTACTTAATGATCTAAGTAATATACGATTCGTCTATATATATATAAAACTCAAAGGTGACATAGCCATCTATCAACGCACAGCCCAAACCACTGCAACTGGACGGATCGGGCTGAAATTTTGCATGCATGTAGATATTATGACTTAGGCATCCGCTAAGAAAGGATTTTTAAAAATTCATTCCCTAAGAGGGTGAATAGTCCGGTCAATTTAGACATAAAAAAGTGGTAAAATAACAAAAACTCCCGGAAAGCTAAATTTTGGTAGAGACCTATAGTTTGCCATTACAAATCAAGTTTTAAAAGTCCCCATCGATCCTATGTGTGCTTAAAAAGTTATTCGAGGTCAAAGGTCAAAATCTGAGGTTTTTTTGGATTTTGCTTGAAAACGGTAAGTTTTATCAAAAAAAATTAAAACCAAAGTTGTAGATCTTAAAATTGTCTACAAAAATGGTATCAATGATTTTTTTTCCTAACAGTTACCATTCCTGAGATATCGCGATTCTAAGAGTCATATTTTACATGATATGCACATATAAGCCACGTATGTACATACTCGGCACATAATACAACTATAAATACTTATTTATGTCTCTTTTATAGATATTATACTATCCTAAAAACATTTATTCAAATGGTAACCAGTCCATAACTGAATTTCCTCTATGCACGGCTTGAAAAACATCGGGCTATTCTATTGTCCTTAGTGTTACAAGGACCGACATCCGCTATGTAAAACATATGACTATTATATGACTATTATATGACTCTTAGAATCGCGATATCTCAGGAATGGTAACTGTTAGGAAAAAAATCATTGATGCCATGTTTGTAGATAATTTTAAGATCTACAACTTTGGTTTGAAGTTTTTTTTGATAAAACTTACCGTTTTCAAGCAAACTCCAAAAAACCTCAAATTTTGACCTTTGACCTCGAATAACTTTTTAAGCACACAGGATCGATGGGGACTTTTAAAACTTGATTTGTAATGGCAAACTATAGGTCTCCACCAAAATTTGGCTTTCCGGGAATTTTTGTTATTTCAAATGTCTATATTGACCGGACTAGAAATAGTGTGTTGAAATTTATATCGATTTTTTAGAAATTAAGCGCGGGTGAAACCGCGGGGCACAGCTAGTTACATATAAATGTATAATTTTGCATGACCTGTGCGGGACGCGAACTCGCGAAACATGCGCGGCATACCGGCCTACGTCCTCCTTGCCACTTGACATAATTATGTCGTGTGACCTGCTCTGACTGAAGAGGAAGGCGCCGTGGGGTGGTCCCGGTGGTGGCTTTGGTGGGCTGCAGGCCCGTCCTAGTAAGGCTTAAAAGCCTTAAGAAAATGTTCGTACACATAAAGGTACCCCTCTCAATTCCTTGGTCTCCAAGCCCTGGTCCCGCCAAAGGTACTTCCAACGTTGGTAGGCATTGTTATTTTTGGGTATATGTGTTTATAGATATACATTATTAATAGCAATACTGGTAACTAACCGTACCCCGCAGTAGGTACCAGTAAAACGATGTATAGGTACCTAGTCTCATACTATATAGCTTCCATGGGGATATTTTCAATGAGATTTGGGGACAACATGCCATAGATAACAGCGATAAATAAATAATAAAAATAGGAATTTCACGCAAGCACTTGTCGCGTCTATAAGATGGGGAATCCACACTGAGGAAACCCATCCTTGTGTATAAATTATTGCTGAGCTTTTGATTGTTTCAAAGGTAAAGCACATAATCATTGGTGAGTTTTTCGGGGATCCCCCCGAAATAGGTAGCTAAAAAATTATTATATCGATGCTGCTGAAAATTATTGCTTCTTTGTCACGTTATACTCGGGAACAGCCGCTACGCCGTCGTAGGACCACTACGGCGTAGCAGGGCGTAGCAATGCTGTAGTCTGTATTCTATGCTCTGTCGTATTGTGTAATGGTTTCACTTGTACGTGGTTTCGTGGTTTTATAAACTGCAATTGTTTTATTAGTCTTCGTTTTTAAGCATTAAATAAGGCGACATTATTCAATTAAGTTATCAACTGCAAATTTCTTGGGAGAATTATGTAGTTTTTTTTTAGAAGAGCCAATGAATAGAGAAGAGACAGAGCATAATAGCTAGGTATATAACTGAGCCCAATTGTTACGCTCTCTTCGGGGCTTACCCTCGTATTTACTTTATTAACAATGCAACCCTAATGAAAATGGTGACAATCATATTATTTTACTGCAGATCCATAAAAATAATCATATCTAATAATAAACACACATATTGATGTCATAAAAACAATCGGCAAAATCAATTGCAATAACGTTTGACAATCTCTTCAAGGAAAAAAGTTATTAGTATCAATATAATAAAAATATTTTACAACTTGCATTATCGGAATCATTATATTTATTTCCATATCTAATAGTTGAAAATATGAGGGGGTTTACACCAAAAGCTGACAGTCACGGAGTTGAAGTAGAAGAGTACTGGCACGTAAGACAATTATTTAAAAAACTGTGTCTCAGTTCGAATAAACGATCTTTATTTTTGAAAGATACATGAGTTAAATAAATGCAGTTATGAGTTACGTTCAATGTTACGTTACATTTATACTTACAATTTTACTAGATATTCGTATTTTTCATACCGCGTGTCTTAAACCTAATAAACTTAATTTTGTTTATGCCATTATACACTACTTGGCATAACAAAACGGGCCCCTAAGGGGTCCATAATTTTCTAAGAGGTAACAACAGGCTGCATTCTTTTTAAGATTCCAACTGAATTGGGCCGGCGGCGCCCGGGGCAGTACCTCTCTTTCGCCTGCAACTTCCAGTTGTCGTCACGTTGCGATCGGTTTGTGAGAGCTCCGGTATGTACCTATAGTACCCTAGATATGAGCTGACACACTCCTTTTTACCGCATGCTGGAGTGTGTGTCTACATCCGAGATGAGAGAGGATATCAGCTTTCGACGCCTCTGCTTTCTTGAGGAGAGGGATCTCCATCATTTGGCTACGCATAGACAGCGACAACCACCCCCGCCTCTATACGTGCCTTGATAGATCGCGGTTTGGTGGGAATGTCAAAACTGACCAACTTCACGAGCATATTGAAAAGGAAATGGATTCTGCTGAAACAGATCCCAATCACAGATATCCTGATTCTTGTCCACTTTAACGCCCATCCCGCCAAATGGGACTCACTTTCGGAAATTGTGAAGTTTAATTTTTTAATTGAACTTCACACTTTAGCCGCATAATCATAATATTATTTTTGTAGTCGTGTAATAGCTAGGCTTGTGTGTGAAAAAATTCAATTCAATATAGTAGTTTTTATTTGATGCCCTTAGAAATATGGAGAAATACGCGGCATTTTTGTACAGATAAAAAATAAAAATGTCCACACAGAAATTAACTGACGTACCTATACATGGAAGAAGTTTTGACAGTGTGTCATAAATCCAATCAAATTTCATGAGCGCGGAGAAGGCGTGGTGACATACAATATTTTTTTTATTTTTGTAAGTCATAAAGTAACTACAACTACAATATAAAGCTACAAGCCCTGGCCCCGCCAGAACTTTACCTGCTGCTGGATATGAATACTTTCATTCAAATTTTTAAAAGTTCCCAAGTAAAAAAAATCTCAAAGTTGCCAGAAAAAGATAATCTCTTGGTTTAAAATTTTGATGGCTTTCTTCCAGGTCAAGACCTTTTGTACATAAGAGGTATCTTTGTTCCTTCTTTTCTTAAGACTGTGATATATTGTGACGTATGTGTGTAGAATTACATTGTCCATTAACCCATAAGCCAAAAAGCAATTTAGAATTAAAATTACTGATCTTCTCAAGTATCGCCATCATTTTGTCGGGTCTTGTAATTGTATCTCGCAATTTTCAGGCCATAAAAAATCATCCTTAATAATTATCATTAACAATTTAAGTTTATTCACTAAAAATACTATTTTACTAATTATCTTTACAGTTACCTGTCTAAGACCTCTACTAACCAGAACCCCCCCGCCCTGTCATTGTACCCAATTGCCTAGGTACTACAAATAACATATGCCCGATTTACACGTATTAAGTAGTTAAGTAGGTAACTAAATTTTAAGTGCTTAATTGCATGTAAACAGATAATTTAGTAGCAAGTTGCAACTTAAAATTTAGTTAACTACTAAACTAGTAAATTAGAAGTTATATATAATATAATTTTCTATTTTTCGCTTAAGTTGGTGGGCGTGGCTTAATACTTGACATGTTTGGACAGGCACTAGATGAGTAAAATGGATAAGTGTATTGAGGAATAAACCCCGGCTGGTTAAAATATTATTTATTCGTCCAAAACATCACCCAAAATAAATTTAATCACCGAATTTATGACTTTGTTACTATGTTGAATGTCCGTCTCGAGTGAACTAATGAGCTTAACTGCTTAAATACGTTTGGACATATGCAATGCAATTAAGTACTTATAGGTAAGTTAAAATTTAGTTACCTACTTAACTACTTAATACGTGTAAATCGGGCATTAGACAGCGACTTTACAAAATAAAGTTTATTTTATTTTAAATAGATAAGACAGTTCTCGGTTCACTTGACAGGTGCTCATTGAAACCGCCTGCCATTTTTTTTTCAAACATCGCTATAAATAAACAAAATCATACAAAAATTCTAAGTTTACAGCAACCAGCTTTTTCTATTTTCATCTCCACTTTCAAAAATATAGATTAAGTACATATATACTATCTCTACTCTCTCTACTCTATAGGACTTGAGGACGTGTAGGACTTGAGGACGTGTAGGTCTTGAGGATGTCTAAGATTTGAGGACGTGGGCACTTGACAGCTGATGGTTGCCGTAACTCGTAATTAATACTCGTCACTTTCAAATTTTGTAGCCTTACAGGCGTACCTAGTACATATTTTAGGAACCACGGCATATTTACGACCTGCCAGTAACATAATCAAAAGAATGTGTTTTTTAAATTTCTTTATGCATAAAATCATAATCATCCGTTTCTTTTTGAAAATGAGTTTATTATGTCTACTCAATTAAAACTATGTTATGTAGTAGACATGAGTAAGCTGTATAAATATCAGACAAGATAATAGACTAAAGACATTAATATTTATAAGACAAAGTTGTTATAACTAGACTATGTAAAGATTATTTCTTATCGGACAAGATTAATTTAATAAAATGCATGAAAAGTGTAATAACCTGTCTGACCTACATAATTACCTACAAATAAGTTATACAGTCATACTTCGACGAATTCGGTAGATAATTATAGCCCTTAGTCAATCAAAGTCAAAATAAAAGTCAATATCTAGTTAGATAGTAGTCACACTTTCATTTTCACCTTTTAGGTACCTAAAGTCTACGTTATTTTTTAAAAATATTGTGTAAGTACGCGTTCTGGTAGTTAAAGTGAGGTCAGGTTCCTATACAGAGCTAAAAATATAGCAAAGAAAACTAAGTAGGTACCTACATAGGTATAAGGTAAGTCACAATTACCTACAGGGTCCTAAATGATCAAACTTACGAGACTTTCATAATTTTATAAGATATATGAAAATTGTCTTATTTTATCCGGGATAGGCTGAAATAACGCAAAAGCCACCCTTAAAAATGCATTCCAATATCTTGCCTCTATACATCATATTATCTTATATATTGCACCGTATTGCAATGTCTGCACTGCCGCCACTGCAAAAATGTCACGCATTTTATAATTACGCAGATTTTCAATTATTCCACGTAAAAGATTACGTGGATCAATAGAAAACAACAGCGCTATGTACGCCGTAGATTATAGTGTAAATAATTATATATTATGATTGTAAATAGATTACGAATAATGATGCATTATAAAGCTGATACGTAGGCCTCTTATATTTCAACTAATCTAGATAATCAGTTTTGAATGGTTTGTACAATTTCCACAAAATTGAGCTATAGGATTTAAAATCAAAGAACAAAATACTAATTAGTACCATACAAATTCTGAGCCTCCTGTGATAAGTGCAAGTCCAAATATTAATTTTACAGGAATGCGAAAAAAGGATTTTAAAAAATTATATTTTATGAATTAAAGAGACTAAAATCAATCTGAGTATAATCAGACCACGTAAATAAGTTACATCGGCTTTCGTCGTTGACGCAGAACAGCGCAACATAGGCCGATCTGATCCGATTTATAACACCAATTCAATAAAAACCTTATTCCACAA
The DNA here is from genome assembly GCA_001625245.1 of Calycopis cecrops. Classification (NCBI taxonomy): domain Eukaryota; kingdom Metazoa; phylum Arthropoda; class Insecta; order Lepidoptera; family Lycaenidae; genus Calycopis; species Calycopis cecrops. The sequence continues at coordinate 52,515 of LUGF01035692.1, forward strand.
CTAATAAGGCTTAAAATATAACAAAATGTGAGCTTATACTATCTCGCTCACGATATCTGTGCTGCACGACTTTTGACGTGTGAATGAATGACGGCCTATCAGAGCTGACATTCGGCTAAGCAACTGACGAATGCCAATACAGCCACCTCTCGTTTTACCAATAGCGAACGAAAAATTTCCCGTTCAAAAATATTGCCTGGTGATTGGCTTAAATAATTTCGCGCCTTTCCAAAAAATGATTTCTGCGCAGGTACATCGGTGTAACTTATTTAAATGGTACTATTATACTGTAGTATAGAGGAAACTCTATACTCATATCAAATGAAACCTCTGCGTTTGATATAATTTTATTAGAAAAATGTAAGTTCGAATTTGAATTATGGAACTTATATTTTTCTTCTAGTCAGAAAAAAGATTACTTATTCTACGAGATTCTGTATAAGCGGGGACGGATTGAAAGAATGTCGATCTCTTAGCTATAACTTAGATTCTTAAATAAAATACATGTATTCAATATGATGATTCTGAATAAATATTTCAATAATATCAAGTGTGTTTATGTTTAATCCCATTGGCTAGAATTAACCCAGATGGGATAGAAATGTTAGGCAAGTTTATTAGTCTAGGGCTTTGTAGGTTTTACAGATTTTTAGGTAATACCGCTAGCAGAAGTGACTACGCCCCCTGAACAATCTACAGACTAGAGGCAGCGGTACTACTGTACTTCATGTTATTGATAAAATAATTTTCTTCTAAAATACATTTAATGTTTTTCGATAAATATTATAAATTTGGAGAAAATCTTGATTTTTCTTGAAAAACCTACGAGTTCTACCTACTAAGATGTTGTAATACGAGTAAAAAATATTTGTTAAATGATACAACTTTAGTTAAATCATTGTACAATATTAGAAAACCTAAAACTAAACACGAGAAATTGCTTTTGGATCCAACACATACCTAAAGGGGTACCTACCTACAATTTGTTTTATATCAATATGCACTTTTTTCTTACCTACTTGTATCACTTTTCACAATATAGTAGGTACTTGAGTTGGGCCAAAAATTTGTAATTTTTTGCTGAATATTTTATAAAAAAAAAACAAAAAATGATACAAGTCGACTTACATCCCTCATCTCAGGAGGCACAGCCATGTATTTCGTTACATGTAATTATTAATAAAATTTTCCTTACAGAATACAGATATCTTTAAAAGTATCTACCTTAAGTTCTTTTCTATTCTCTCGCTCGTTTATATTGTGTAGAGTGTAAACTATAAGTAGGTAATCAACTATTCCAATCTCATTCCGATATAAATTGTCTTTAAACTATTTTTTTAATTTCAATTATTTTAATTTTTATTTAATTTTTATTTTTTACTAATCAAAGCAATAAAATACTTAGACTTAAAAATTACAATTAAAACGAATAACGTAAAATATATTAAAAGTAAGACTAGTGGGTGCCCATTTTATTTTTATCCAAAATTTTAAAAAGTCCTGACTGTAAAGCGGCTAACAAGCCATTTTTATTTTATTTTTGTTTTTATTTCACACACTCGGGACATTTTATAAATTTTATAGTTTTTAGTTTGGATATCAAGAACGTAAATTAAACAGTGTGTCATTTCCAAAAAATAACTGATAAAGGTAGGCTTTTCTGAAACTTGATAAAACGAAAATGCATGACAACAAAGATATCTATTGATATAACCAGGTAGGTAATTATTCAATAAATATACACATATGTTTCTTTTTAATATCTTTATTGTATATCTACCTAGTATTCGATTCATCGTATATAAATATAAAAGTGAAACTTGTTTTATAGCAACTTTTCATGGTTATAAATCGGAAATTGCATTTATAGTAAAATAAAGTGTTTAAATAAACCTAATAATATCTTAGATACCTAGTTTATAGACTTTTTTATTTTGTATTCTACTTTTTTTATATAAAATGGGAAAGCAAACGAAAAGTCGGCGCCATTTTCGTGACTACCGACGCCCATAGATATACATCCGCATAAAAGTTGTGCAGATGCGTTGCCCTCCTTCCTCATTTATCTTCCACAGATCACCGGATATTTATACACCACACTAAACGCAACACGGTCAGTTTACGCGGGTATTATGTAAACGAGAGGTAGGTAGGCACTTCCCCGGTTTTGCCAGCAAAATTTGTTTGCATGCATGCATGAATAACTGTGACGGTTTCGCTTCGGCGCCTTTCTTATATGTCGCCTATCTCAAAACACTTCGGTAAAAATAAAACAATCTTTCGTTTTTAAGCGTAACTTATACGCCAACACGGCGCCTAAAGTTATTAGGTATGAGTCAAGCATGTCCCATTACAGTGGACTCAGCTACGCCAACGCCAGCTGACCTTAGAATCTGACTGCTTGTCACGTGCCTCTGAAATGTTTTCACTATCAAATAGCAATAATTGTATTATGTAAAATATACGAATATAATCGAATTTGCAACGAATTCACGTGCGTTTCCACACTTCTGTGTAAAGCAATAAGCCACAGTCTACGCCGAGGATTAGGCGCATTAACTGGACTTAACGCGCGATAGTGCAGACTGGAGTAGAGATAAGTGTTTCATTCATTCCGGTTTTTTGTTTTCGTCATTCAAGCTCAATCATACCTAAGTGAGGTAGTAGCGTTGCCTCGACACCTGGTACCAGCAGTGCTATTCTGTAAGTGTCATTTCACAACTTGAAAGCTGAATCCGCGGTGAGAACGTGAAATGATATTCTGTAAAACTCGATCGCGCCTCTAGCGACACAGAAGTGAGTGTGGCGGTGAGATGAAATATTGAAACGGAGATTTTGACATTCTTTTCTTACAATTGGTATTCTGTAGGGTTATTTCCCTAATATTTCGACGATCACTTCACCCGCGAATCTCGAATTCACTTGTGGCCAAGTGATCGAATCGTTTCGCTTTCGAAGTGATCGCGGTCACCTGAGTGAGACTCGATATCGAATTTGATTTTTACAGAATAGCACTACTGTACCTAGTGGCGTAACTACGAGTATATCGTTCGAGTTCGACCGTGGCAAATTCATCGGATGGGGTCCCTCTCTTCTAACTAACGAATGTTCCAACTATACTACTGTTATATGACGGGGGCTCCCACACATGGGGCATTTTGCCAGCTAGCCACACTATATGTATGCCACTGCCTGTAGGCACTATCTACCTTTTGTTCATAAGATATCGACATCAATGACTTTCACAAACAGCACGAAATTTGATGTCTCGTTTCGTGGGGTTATAGGTGTCCAGTGGCGGCTCCGGAGGATGGGGTGAAGGCGAAAAAGCATCTATTTAACCATTGTTTATGTGGATATCAATAAGACAGTAAACAACAAAAGTCTACGAATGCTTGTTGCAGTTATTCAGACTACCTAGAGAGAGAGGTCTGGAGGTAAGCGTTTTCAATAGCAGGTCTTGAGGTCCCTGGTTCAAGGCTTGGGTCGAACCATAAATGGTTGTGGTGATTTTTTAATTTGTAATGAGTTACAATCAGAAGTTGCGTAGTTGAAGAAAGGATGGTGAAATTGTGTCTACAAACATACCTACTAGGCATTATAAATTAGCCCACGCAATAGCTATACTCGTATACGCCGCTATAGCCGTAATTCGGCTGAGGGAACATTATTTTTATTTACCAGTTAGGTTATTACTATTTATAAGATGCCAAAAATTGATTTTCGAAGGTTAAAACCACAAATAAGAAGAGAAGACTTACAAAGTTCGTTGGTAAGACTTCAAATGGTATTTTTAAGTAATGATTCCTAAATATTTAGGTACTTGGATTGTTTTTCGTTTGACAACACATGTTTTTTTATCCCTAATTAAATTACAAAGTACTATAATTTGTAATCCAAACTATAAAAATAGATTAAAATAGTTTAACGTCATTGTTTATCAGTTGCTAAATCCTCGTGTTAATCTATCTATTAAAAAACAACAGATAGAGTCCAATTTATAATTTCTAAATCATATAATATTTTAATTTATCTTCGTACCTGTTCGTTCCACTGTTATTTTCCTTTATTTAATATTTGAAGTAGTAATACATACCACTAATGGTAAAAGGATCGGTGAAGGGAGGCATTACCATATATTAAATCTGCTTAGCTTCTGGTCATGTACATACTACATACATATCTAACATACTTACATCGTAATTCGTAACGTATTTTAGTTCGAAAGATTGAGTACGATACACTAATAATATACTTATGTAGGCACAAATATGTAAGTAGGATTTACGGATTACCTATATATTTGTGTTAAAAACATTAGAGGCAAAATTGTAAGCACATCATCCAAACTGAGCAAGTATTATATTTTTTTAAGTCACAGAATAATCAAGTTTAGAATAGAGTAGAATAGAATATGGTTTATTCAGTGCTCTACAATACATAAACAATAAAAACACAGATAAAATAATAAAAGTATACTGGCTCTTGAATCATTTTACCCACTCCTACAACCTATAGTTTGGTGAGTACTTACTTTATGTCGACTAAAACGTCTATTTTCTACGTCTGCCGCTAAAGTTATGTAAGTAAGTATTTATCTAAGTTCGAATTTCATTGAAATGTATAGGTATTATTAAATATTAGGTAATTTGTAATTCTGGCTCTATTAAAATTCATTAGCGGGTCGCCATCGATTTTTTTCGGTCCTATAACTATACTTAGGTCATATAAATTTTTTTTACGATAAAATGATTTCTTAGATTCGCGTTATCATAAGAAATCATTTATTTCTTCTTATTAATTTCGTTGCGGGTCCCAAGACAGTTTTAGCTTTTCCCTCGGGCTTCCCGAGATCATATCAGAGGGTCGTTGCGTTTGCTGCTGTTGATCCTGGCGACACAGGTGTAGCAGCGGTGGGAAAGAGTGGTGCCGTTTAAAAAAAAAGAAATCGTTAGAGTTTACAAGAGAGTTTACAGCTTTCTGCACAGGGGTTAATTAACAGTAAGCAGAATTTTAATATTTTTATTCCCGCCTCTATCCCCTTCCTTGTCAGCGACGTAGCGAGCAACAAAGACTCCTCTCTGATGACCACAGTCATCTACGACAGGAACTATAAAAACAATACCATACGCGAATTTGTATGTGTTAGCTACACATAAAAATTCGCTATATTGTTGTGCTACGCAGTTGTTACGTGTAAAAATTAGTATACGCTGTTAATATACGAGATTATAATAGTTTAGTGTCATTTATTATCAGACACGCTAATCCTCATGCTAATCAATCTGTTTTAGATAGAGCCCATTTTATAATTTTCCATGTTATAATATTTTAATTTATTATCGTACATAGATAGGTGCCTGCGCCTTTCAACGTTTTTTTGCTTTATTATTATTTTCATTACGTCATTGGAATTTAGTAGTAGGTGCGTAGGTACTACTCTTTGCGTAGCCATTGAAACGAAGTCGTTGGATTAGATTAGAGCTGGTTACTGTTGAAATGTTTGTGAACCCTTGTAAGTCTATAAAATATGTCATGCATAGGTAAATGAAACAATTTCTAATTTTTCTATTGTAAGCACAGTCGTAGTAACTATGAAATAAAAAATAAAACATATAAAAAGTTGATCCGGCATTCAAAAAATTTATGAGGTTTTTTTTTGTTCGGACTGTATAAGTGACTACTAAGTAGGAACTAGCATTGTGTTTTTCTTCTCAGTTTTGTAATATTCTAAACAGTAGGGTATTTTTATTTCTAGTGAACTATGTAGTTATTACTTACAAAGATTTTTGCATTATTAGGAATTTCTGAAAAAAGAGTCTGTCTCTGTCTCTGTGTTTTTATCTCATTTTCTCGCCTCCTAAGGGGCTGTCCATAAATTACGTCTCACTAATTTCATGATTTTTGACCCCTCCCCCATGCTTGTCACAGTTTAGT
>LUGF01035692.1:60073-75465 GCA_001625245.1 Calycopis cecrops
CCCCCCCCCTCCTCTCTGGTGTGACGTCACATATTTTACAATTTTACATCTAGAAATAATTTATTATCTATGGCCTATCAGGCTTTTTTTAGACTTTCGTTAATCGTTCAAAGTTTGTGTTTAAGCATGCATTTTGAAATGTGACGTCACAAAATTTAAGACCCCTCCTACTCCCTTATCACACAATGTCGCATTTCGTCAACCCCATCCCTCGAGTGACGTAATTTGTGGATGTAACGTAAGTATAAAATATAAGTACCGACATAATTGTGCGAAATTGCTGTAATACCCACTTTGAATCATTATAGATCCTAAAAGTTATTACAATTTAAAATGGTTGCAATTAACTTAATGGCCTGCGCAGACGAGGGATTTTTGTCCGAGAATTTTTTTGTCCGCTAGAGATAGAACGCTTACAAGTTACAACTATATGGTGTAACGCAAACAAGGGATTAAAAGTACCGCGTACATACGTACGTAAAGTCCCCCGAATAATCGAGAACATGCAGATAGCCGAACGATCAAAAGTACGGGGGAGTCCCCGAAAAAATAGAACTTTAGTGACTAGGCGAAGCACGGTGCCCGGTGGACTTTACTCTTTAGTCCGCGTTGTGCGCTCAAGAGTGAGGTACGTTCCGGACAAGAAATGATTGCGCACCGTGTGCATTGAGTAGGTACGCAGTAAATTCGCGTGGGAAAAAGTCCCACCGGTAGCCACAGTACTGCGTACAAAAAGTGTACGCGGTACTTTTAATCCCTCATTTGCGCTACTCCATACAGTTGTAAGCGTTCTATTTTAGCAGACAAAAGAGTCCGCGGACAAAAGTCCCTCAGGCCATAACGATGATTTTAAATGACACTTGTCATAGTTTGTCGTTTTTCATATTAATATTTTTTCAAATTGGCATAGGTATAATGAGCGCCATTTTGAATTTTGATTATATTCATATATTCATTGACACTTGAACTTTTTATTTACGTCTGAAAATCATGTTTGATTGTTTCTATAGTCACCTAGCTTTAAAACTGAGATAATTATCTAGAAAGCCCGACTGTTTTCTAACTTTCTTTCTCTTTAAGGCAGTTCACCGGCCATTTTCTGCTACTCTTGACAAGTCTATTTGCAGGAATTAAACAAAAAACTATAATTTCTACTTATTCATATACCAATCGGCTAGATTATTTGACGACTTTTTTATTAATTAGGTACATTAGAAGCATCAGCGCAAAGACCAACACCAACAAAAGTGAAGCCCAAGGCTAAAGTTGTAGCTGCAGCCTGCAATCCAAGATCTTCTAAATTCTATTACCTACGTAGGTACCTAACCTATCTAATATCCGTAAAATGGCTGCAGTGATATCATTCGGTATTGCACCACCGTCCAGGGGACATTGCCACTTGTTTGCAACATAAATAATGATATGAGATATCATCTACATTTCATTGTGATCACTCATCACACGTCACTAATTCCGTGGTATGATCGATAATGCCTTAATATTTATTAGAATATTATCTTTACACCGTTATTCCATTACCTACAAGCAACTTCTATCCTATAATTAATCTATGATAAATTAAGATTTACTAATGACTAGTTTAATACAGCGGATTCCGTATATTTTTTTTTATCTATACTAATATTATAAAAAGAAAAGATTTGTTTGTGTGTGTGTGTGTTTGTAAGTAACAAATAGGCTCCGAAAGTACTGAACCGATTTCAACAATTCTTTCACCATTTGAGTGCTACATTATCACAGATTAACATAGGCTATTTTTTACCAAGGGAAAATGCTTAATTACCATGAGAAAACGGGGAAACTTCTTAGCGGCTGAACCGATTGGGTTGAATTTGTATGTGTATTTCCATTGTTTCACAGACACGAACGTATTATGTATATCCAGGGTTATTTTTTGGTCACCGGCCAAATTTTAAAATAAGGAAGTAGACATCATTCCAAGTGTGTGTTTTAAATTTTATCGTCTAATTTTAATATTTTATTAAATAAAAATCGATTTGCAATGGTCCTTAAAAATACATCGAATTGTTGTTATTACACGAAATGTATCGACTTCAAGGTCAGTGACGTCACGCTACCGTGAGTCGCGAGCGTGATGCACGTGGTGACCAAGAAACATATTTTACAACATGGGACAAAGTAATTGTATCTAATTATTTTTTTAGTATTTTTTATTTCATAAATCGAATGTATTATTGATTCTGAACCAAACCTGAAAATTTGGCCGGTGACCAAAAAATAACCCTGTATATATATATATGTATGCCCTTTCTTTCTTCTATAAAGAAAGATTCGTACCTAATGCATAATGCATTTGATAATGTGATGATCTTTGGTAAAGCTCTACTGGATGCGCCCACGAAGGTTTCTATGTTGGTACGACCAATTTTCGACAGATGGCGCCACTGTCATTCCAATTAACTTTATATATTGCTATGATAGTCCATACTGACGTATAGATGTTTGTGGCGTAATAACGCGCACACGGGTCACCTAGTCTTAAATAAAGAGAGGTGACTTTGGTAGGTAACTCGATGTTCTAAAATCGGTGCGAATGCAATACCGTAGTGCTATACATAATCTTGTAAAGCGGGGTTTTTGTTTTTTCTTAATCGATATCTACTCTTTTGGTATAACGTAAGTGACATATCCACTTTATTTTGACTTCTATCCTTATACGTTCCACTGGAGATAAAAAAAAATGAAAGTGTTCCTAGTACCTTCCTATTAAACCATACCTGCCTAGTTCACGTAGACGCTCTTCACGCCTACTTGCGCTGGGCCCATATTTTTATAAATAGTTTTTTGGAACAAAGTTTCTTATAGCGTATATATGTGTATATACCCTACAAGCCGAACAAGACATTATCGCGTCGGTCGACTCTCGACTTTATCGTTAAACTTTGCTTTCGCTTTCATCTCGACGCCCGCCTGCACAACACTTACCTAAATGATTCATGGCTTTATTTAAATAAGCTTCAATAGTTTCAATTATTTCTAATTATTATATTGATTATTAGATTTTTTCTATTCTAAATCTGACGTCTACCAAAGGTAGATTTTTTAAATAAACACCTAGTAGAAAGTATCAATCTAAATCGTTAGGTATGTTATTTAAAGTTGATAACCCATCTATGTTAACAAAGTAGCTACATTACCTATACTTACATTTTCGCCCCATATTTATTACGCCACATAGATACAGATTACATACTAAACTACATACCAGAGATTTAATATAAAATTTTATTACATATCCGCTTTAATCATATCTTAAGCCGACGATTTTAAGTTCTGCTAATCTACTGATATTTCTAATGACGAACTAATGCTGCAGATATATCGAGTAGCTAAATTACATACACATGTTAGTTGCGGATAATGTAATTACACACTCACGGACTAAAGATTAAGTAAATACATAAATTACCTACGTGTTTCTTTTGATAGAATGGGAGGCAAACTATCAGTCGGAGTCATTTTCATGACTACCGACGCCCATAGACATCCGCATATATGTTATGCAGTTGTTATGCGCTGCCCTCCTTCCTCTCGAGGAAGCACTGTCTGCGTTTCAGAAGGCCGTCGAAGAGACCTCTAAAGACGAGTGGGCAAAGTGCTTTTCTCAGTGTCTCTATCGAATGCAGCGATGTATTGATGTGAATGGACACTATTTTGAAAAGATATAATAAAACTAATAACTTGCAAGTTTGCTCAGTTTTTTATTTTCTAAGAACTTTCAGTTGGACCCTCGTAACGTCCAAAAGGAAGTTCTTCGCCGGCCATCCCGACCTAATTCGGATTTCGGCTGCAATATAGCGTGCCGGCGCAATTCTAATACAATTGAATTACCTCTTACTGAACTACCAAAATTCACAGGAGTCAAGACATTCATTTGAGACCTCAAATTCGCGACAGATAATAGAGCCATCTGACAACCTTAGGATTATTCTCATGTTCATTCCGATTTTTCTTGAAAATTTTAAAATTACATATTAAAGTTTTCGTTCTCCGTACCTCTGCAACATCCGAGCCGATGAGCTTTTTCCAGGGCAAAACGCTGTGTTGAAGAGGCACTGAGAGAGGTACCTAGGAGAGTCAAGCCGGTCCGAAGCCTAATTTCTTTTAAATAGTTTCAAAATGGCATTGCATCGGTATAAGAAAATTAGGAAATATAATGCTTCATGCATTAAGCGCATTGCTTGAGCTAGTGATGTTCCGAGCGTCGGCTTCGATTCAGATTGATAAAACACCTCCGAATTTGAGTTTGGTCCCGACAATAACTTATCAGAGGTGATGCGATGGCTGTGGCGGCGCAAGCAGGCACGGTCAGTGTGTACGAACATTACATATTAAAATTTGTTTATAATTTGCCCGAGTCACGCGGGGATTCCTAAATTTCAGTTTCGATCTCCTCGATAAATATTAAGTTGTATTCGCGACAAAATTCCAATTTTCCTCGTGGTTCCTTAAAAATGGCATCCATACATCACTACACATACACATTGCATACTTACGTAGTACTTCTATATACTTTGAGCACATACACTTGTGCACAATAATTTTGAAGCCAAAAATCCAACTTTCGTTCTCCTGTTCGACATATTAGATTACAGATAATGCAGCATAATAAGTAGAATAAAACAAACAATGTTATATATTACATGCTTTAATAGATTAAACATTTGATTACGTTTACAAATTTTATTCTGAACAGCTACAACCTTATTATACCTATCACTGATACCATCTAACTACAATAAAAACTTTAATTCGCTTATCTATTAGAAAGTTCAAAACACTACACTAACTATACACGGAGGGAATTTCAAATGGAATTTAGATCGATTAAATAATACTGACAAATCAGTCAAATCGTAACATAAACTTAACTTGGTACCTATTTCATTTCTTTTAATTTATATGCTCGTAAAGAACCGCCAAATGTTGCCTGCATCGTTTACAATGTTACTGTGTCAATCAAAAAAAAATTTAGTAATTAATTTTCGATAAATTTATTAGGAAAAATTTATTAGTAAAAAAAGGCCATAACAAAAGCAAACCTTTCATCAGAACAAAAACATTAATGTTGATGAAGAAAAAAAAATATCACTTGATATTACATTAGTATTTTATAGTGGATATTGGGGTATACGGGAAGGTAACAAGACATTAACCATCTCTCTTACCATACTAAAAGGCAGACACATCACATGATCCTTTGTAGAAATAACTAGCGGCGCTCCGCACACGTACACCACGGGATCGAAACTCATGCGGAGTTTCGATCCCGTGGAAATATCGAGGTGAAAAATAATGTTGGTCGATTCTCAGACCTACCCGATATGCACACAGTTTTATGAGAATCGGTCTATATAGCCGTTTCAGAGGAGTATACAATATTGTGACACGAGAATCCATACTAATATTATAAATGCGAAAATGTGTTTGTTTATTTGTCCTTTTACATCAAAAGGGATCAACAGATCGATGGGATGTGATGTGATTTAGTATGGAAATAGTTGAAGGACTGAAGAGTGCCACAGGCTCCTTTTTATCGCGAAAAAGCTCGCGAGCGAAGCCGCGTGTAACAGATGGTTTTATAGGATTATATCATTTAAAATTCCCTCCATGTAATGTCATAGTAACCTGCTTGAGCAGTAATTGCAGGATTACATTTTAGTCCAATTCGGTTGGCACTCAATAAAGGCATGAAGAGTCTTCGAATGTCAATTCGATCACCACATTACACAATTTTATTTTCACATCATTCAAATACAAATTCCTATAGTTTGAAAGTCTCATAATTTTCATTAAACTAAATTTAATACTAATATTAGTTTAGTTTCGAGTTACATTAAAATTTGAATACACAATTTTGTATTTTGGTGTTTGTTCTTTACAATTATTAATTCGAATATGTTCTAATGTTTTAATTTGTGGGTTGTAATAATTATACTGCCTGATGTGGTTTCTGTCTACCAAAAGATTGTAGCGAATATCGACAGATACATATACAACATGATACTTAGTGTTTTTGCTATGTATCTAAAGAACGCATATTGGGTATAATATATACTGCTATTTAATATTAAATCACAAAATGATATACAAATTCTGTATGTATTTCATAATAACATCTAGTATGTTTGCTGGGTTAAGACTATGACACTAAGAATCAGATACTTTCACATAGGTCACGTAAGCACGGTAAAGCGTTAAGATCGATTGTATATTTTTTTCATACCACGCGTTTTAAATCGTTTCTTACGTCTGACATTTATGACGTAATTAGTGTCGTAGTATAAACATAGAAATGAGTCTTTATAGCAGTTACGTTGGTAGGCACAAACCACACAACAAAATATAAACATACCAATTAGAATGAGGTACAGTATCTATTTTTCAACATGTTATATATATTTGAGAAACATCAAGAGATATTAAAATAAAATTAATTTGTACAACCCGACCTCAATATCTTTGCATATTTCTAGCAAACGAGATAGAGCGCCAGCGGCGATGACGTCATCGACGCCATGTGCACAGATACTTTAACCGAGTTGACAGTTTCGTATTTTTTTAGAAAAATAAAAAAAACATGCTCAATGTCATCGTCCATACGCAATCTTGCAATGACTGCTTAAAACATTAGTCCTTACAACTAAAAACAAAAATAGGCGGCAATCCAATTAGAGACCATTTCTTGCGAGTCTGTAAATAATACTTTTAAATTCCGACCATAGACATCTTTTAAACAAATTAGGTACAATGCTGCAATTTTCTTGAGATAATAAAACCATAAACTTATTAGGACAATAAATATAAAAAAATCAAATAGTTTTACAATTTCCTTTCCGAAAAGTCTTTATGGTAATATTGGTACAATTAAATCACTTACGATAACGCTGAATCCATTTATTGAAGTTTTATTATCTATGTTAAATTTTTTATCTGTTTATTTTAAATAAGGTCCATTTCACACTGAGTTTTCAAGTAAAATACAAGCGATGGCAGATAAAATTCTTAAATTGCAAATGCATGCATTCTCTTCAATGCATTCTTAAAATGCATGCATTCCTTCATGTTATCCAGATTTTATAAATCTCCAACTCCAGATATTTCGCAACCAGTATTTTATTTTTATTCCATTGAATAGGGAAAGCTTAACTTGTGACTTTCAAAATTTATTATTAAGGAATCGTTTATTTTATTTTTTAAAACAAAGTGTGAAGCGAGCCTTTATGGTGTAACTGATAGAGTATGTACAAACTGACAAGTCATAAAATAATATATTAAGTTTTTGTACATGAATTCAACAGCATTTTAGGGGTTTTGAGCCTCTTTCGTCGCCAATTACAATTAGAATCAAAAGCGAGCTGTCATTTTTAGGGTACTGTCTCAAAGGGAAAAAACGGAACCCTTATAGGATCGCTTTGTTGTCCGTCTGTCTGTAAGTCTGTCAAGACCTTTTTCTCTAAAACGCGTGAAGGGATTAAGCTGAAGCTTTGTCAAATACGGAGGTCAGTTACGTCTTGATGTCTTGAAAAAATCACACTTCTAAGTTAACGCAATAAAAAGTTATAGCCTTTTGTGCACAAATTTTGTATGAAAACGCACTTTTTCGAAAACCTATAGGGTACTTCCCGTTAAGCTAGAATTCTGAATTTTGGCAATGAAGTAAGACCTTACACTATACATGAAATAAATCTAAAAATTGGTAAATAAAATTTATATCACTGGAAAAATCATTACCAACTTATGCATGTAGTTCGTTTCATACTAAATGTATGCAAGCACCCGCATATATAAGTTTGTCAACTTGTCGCAGGGAAGTGTAATTTTCTCAACGTCTATTACTTCCTACGGAGCCCTCGGTGTGCGAGTCCGACTCGCACTTGGCCGGTTTTTTATTTAGAACCTTTAGAAAAAGTTACAAATACGTGTGTCAGCTCCGTCACGCGACAGGAGTTTACTCCTAAAGAACGAACATGATTCTGAAGTGAAAGATGCGCAAGAGACGTAAGCACGGGGAAAAATTACGCTCTATTTTATTCGTCTTATTTTTTAACATCGCGCTTCAATCATTTCGAAGTAAGAATTGAAATTTTAATACGGAATAGTTAATAAATTATCTGGATGAGGTGTTATGTCATATAACCAGAATATTGTAGATGTACCTTTATGATACAAGAGTGACGTCACATACATACTTCAGGTCATATATAATTAAATATTGTACTTCCTTGTAGATGAATTTAAGTTTGTGCGTAAAGGTGGGTAAAGTAGCCTCTTTAAAGGTAAACCAGACGTGGACTACAAATGTAGAATCCATAACACAGACTTTTATCACTTAACTGTATTGTCTTGTTGCTGTTGAACCCATGTACTCATAACCACTGAAGATAGCACCTACAGAAAACATCCAGTACACTTACAAACATAATCTACATAATCCGCTTAATACAGTCGCACAGAAAAGTATTAGCTACTTGAACAAGTGAACTGAGTATACTAAATACAATCAGAATAGTAGAATGTTGTATGTGAAATAACACTTTTTTATCTACACTAATGTTGTAACATTCTACTTATGTTTCCAATACTTGACTTATAATAACTACTGTTATAGCTCAGACAACAAAAAACTCAATTGATATGATGTTATAATATCCAAATCGATATCGTAAAATCTCATTATAACACTGTGAGAGCGAGAGGGAGAGAAAAAGTGGTGAGGGAGCCTATGTCAAAATCCAGCGCGCGCTCGCTCCTGATTGGCCCAGCGCGCGCTGCAGCTGCGCTCTCATTGGTTAGATTTTAATGACTACAAGTTCACTGCGACAATAAATTATACGCCTGAATTTAATGTTTCGCAATGTTTTATTAATTGATTAATTGCATTAGTGAAGATAAAGCAGTGTATGCAACTGCATATAACACGGGTATTAAAACACTCGTGTCACTATTTTGAAACTCGCGTTCGCTCGTTTCAAAAACTCACACTCGAGTTATAATACCCTTCATTATACGACAGTTGCATAAACTACTATAATGTGACTGTTTGTGCAGTACAATGATGGTCACTTTATATAGTTACGCAAAAAAATGTTACTTTAATAAACCGATTGAGCTGTATACAGTTTTATAAAATAATTCTACTGCACGTAACATAGTACTTTCGAGCGCGACTGTACACCGTTTATATAGTACAGTCGTCGTCATCAAGGTATATAATTATTTACATTAAGAAAAAAATAAAAGATTCCAACAAAGGTACTTTGTTAGTTATCTAGTATCATAAGGGAGGTTTATAGCATATCAGCGGTAGGCACATGGCGCGTTGAAGGTTGTGAGAAATAGAGTCAGCATTTTAAGTCGATAAGCGGATAGGATGTCTGACTTAGCCACAGTCCAGTGAAACTACCAAAATCTTGAAATTTGCAACGTTTTGGGCTAAAAAATTTGGGTCAACTATGCATTTGTTAATTTTTGGAAATCTGGCTCAGCTAGCTTGAATGCTGACTCTACATTTCACTATTGGAGTATTGTAAGCATAAAGCTGTAGCTCTGACTAAAAAGAATCAATGAAGTCGACGATTGTACTATGTATAGAACTACACTTAAAACACAAAACAACATATAAAATCATAATCACAGATCTAAAAAAATATTCTCCTTAATCATATAATAGTTTTGCTAGATTGCCAATCAATAAATTAATATAAGATTTTTTGCACCCAATCCACAATGAATTGATAAAGAATATAAAAATAAAAATATATATTACACTCAGCCATTTTATGTATGTATTAAAATCTAACCTACTCTAGCTGATTCTTTAGGCGATATACCTTTTGAACTAGATTCATTTATCTTCATACAACCATTCAACATACATGTTGCCACCATCAAATTCAGATGCTTCGGATTTCAAACAAATTATTTTCATCACAATTTATTGTATGTATTGCTTATAGAATCCATAGCCTAATTAATAATATCATGATCCATTATGACCATCTGTATTTCCGCAGACATGATCATAATAAATATACATACATAAAAGTGTCTGCGTGTTTATCTAGTAATAAAACAACTTAATCTGGTGGTAGATAACTGAACAGTTTGTATTTATCCCTTATGTAAGGCCGGACGTCATCTTTCTGTAAACAAAATATTTTAAGTTAAGATTATATTATTAAAACTATTGTTTTTTATTATATTTAAGAAAAAAATCAACAAGTCGTAGTGAAAATTTAAAACTATCAAGTAACAATGACCTGTGTTTAGTAGCACACATGGCAAGTTAGAGTAGATCCGCTTTCCTGTGCTATATAGCGCTTTTCCGACCAAAATTCATATTCTTACCTGGCCCAGCGCCACTAAAGAGGAAAACTTATCACTTGAAAAAAGAACTTACTGTGGCCAAATGTTCGAGGAACGGCAGTAGCTTCAGCAGCTCATTGTCACTGCGGTCCACGAACCAGCTGTCGATCGGAATACCATTCTCCAGCTGGTATCCAAATGCCTGCAACCGTTAGATACTGTTATTTATATGTATCTATATAAAAAATAAACAAAGTCTTAAAAGCTTAGTTGCAAACTTGCAAGTATTGCACTTGTAGCTGTGAATTTAAAAAGCTAATGATTATGACACTGACTTTAAAACGCATATATCCTGTGAAAATGCCCATGACGATCATGCAACTCTTTATACTTAAACATTTTGAAAAATAATGAATTGTCTAATGTAAATTAGACACTATGGAGAATACACACCTGTGGACTGTTGTCGACTATGACAGTTTTGCGCAGATCCCGGCCCAGGATCGACAAATCCTTTACATAGTTGCCGTTAACAAGGAGACAGTGCTCACGGAACAATCTAGAACAAATGAAGAACAAATGAGTATGAGATGTTAGGAAAATACCTCTCGCTTACATCAAACAAGGTAGTGTAAAGTGACAGTTAGCCATCACTTTACTTTACATAGGGCATTGGCCTTTACATTTTACACAGCATAATAGTCATGTATACCTCGTAAGATACTTAGGTATACTGTATATAAAGTGACTTATACACTTTACACAGTAGTATAATATCTAGGTATACTGCTGTGATCTGCGCACTTTATGTAAGTATTGCTTTACGATTGGCATTGAAGAAATGAGAGAGAGAGAGAGAGAGAGAAAACAATAAAACTAGCTATTCCACTTTTATTGTGACACATTTTCGTTTTACCGTGTTTGAAAACAAACCTTTAACGTTTGTGGAAGTGACGCGTTTCCGTTTCATCCGTCCGTGTACGTGTATTTGATCCAGTGACGGCGCGGGTCGAGCAGGTTGAGCAGGCGATCGGCGTACCTCCTCGACTGATCACCACGACGGAGGGTGGCGGACGGGGTCAGCCAATGTCGGAGGTCCTCCTCCCGTCCCTCTGAATTAGCAGATGGCGGTGTGGATAAGGACCACCGGCGGGGCATGCTCCGTTGGAACATTGGGACCAGGGGTCAGGATGGGAACCTGGCCCCATTGCACGGTTCCAAAATTGGAGTAGAGACTGTTCAAGGGCAGCCGGACAGTCCCCAAGGAGGACAAGTCTGGCCTTTTCACCGAGGCCAGCCTGTCGCTGGAGGGGCCTTGTTGCTTGTAGACCCCAGGCCCTCAAATTATAGCGGCTGAAGGCACCCGGACTGTTTAGTCGCGCAACCCAGTTGCCAAGCCCGACACTGTACACAGTTGAGGCACCTGGGCTCCTGGGTAGCGTACGTAAAGGCATTCCCCTGTGTTACCAACAACAAAAAAGGCGGTCGGCGTACACACTCTTACCGTTACGCGTTTCCGTTTCCTCTGCCCGTGTACGTACCTGTATTTGATCCAGCGGCGGCGCGGGTCCAGTAGGTTGAGCAGGCGGTCAGCGTACACTCGCTTGCTGGCCGTGAACAGGATCACCTCGTACAGCCGCGACACCCGCGATAGGAACTCCGCGAAGTGCGGCCGCGTGCGCACGAACACCTGGCAATTTAGCATAATTAGACTCAACTGGCCAATGGAGATGGGAGGAGGAAGGAGGACAACGACCCTGTATCAACTCTATGCGGTGGCTAAAAGGTTGACTGCTCGTTTCCCCAATTATAAAATAAAAAAAAGAAAAGACCCGAGTTAAACTGTCGTCAACTATATGCCAGGTCGAACTGAGCCTTATGTCTTAGAGATATTTGCTTGTAACATAATACATATTATGTTCCCAACCAGTGGTCCGTGGGTCCCACCAATAGTCCGAAGCAGCCAAAATATGGTCCGAAAATGATTTTAAATTTGATGGGCGGTAAGCCGTTGGTTGCCGTGCTGTGAGTGCGAATTTTTTTATACCTACGTTACGGTCCCTGCTATCGATAATAGTATAAAAATGGACCCTGGGCAATAAAAGTTTGGGAACCCCTGAAGTATATAGAAGAATATAATTTTTTTAATAAATATAAATTTGACGACCCGGCTGGCGCAGTGGTACAGGGTTCGGATAAACTGAGCATGTAGCGCCAGGGGTCGCGGGTTCGAATCCCGCCTTGGTCATTTATGTTTATCTATGTATTATATGTATTTCTATAATTAAAATCTTAAATATACTTGAATTTATAAAACATATTAAATATATTCCGTTGTCTAGTACCCGTAACACAAGTCCTTACGGTACTTAGCACGGGGCTAGACTAACGTGGTGTGTAAAGTCCACAAATAATATTATTAAAAATATTAAATATTATAAATATTTATACCATACTTCAAATCTAATTAAATAACCTAACTCTCCGTAAATAATACAATAGATAAGACTTTTTAAGGGACTTTATTAACTCTATTTTTTTTCAGTCTGTCAGTATGCTAGTCTCAAGAACTTATTCATTTCTTCATATTAACTCTGCCAGGACTTGTTTCAAATATTTTAGTTATTTATTTGAATCAAGTAATAAAAAAAAGTTGTGACACACATAAATTACTTCTAAACAAACAAACAACATTCATAATTAAAATTTAGTTTTAGTATATAGTAATTAATATATTCTATCGCAGTCCAGTGATACCATGGCCACTGTAAACGTAATGAGAGAAAGTAGTAGGTTAATTAATATTCAAAGAACTAATAAATTAAATTATAATGAAAGACATTAAATTACTTTGTAAAAAAGCTTATTTGTAATACTTTTTGTACTGTATGAAAAAAATGCAATTCAAAGGATTATGGTAATTACTAATTACTTTGTTAATAATTATTATTTCAGTAAGGCACCCTGCAGCAGACGATACGGATCGCGAATCCTGCGGATTGCGAGTAGCCGGTAGCCCATTGCAGGAGAAAAAGAGGACAACGCGTCTGCATAACGATCATGGAGATGTCCATGGGCGTTGGTAGTCGTCAAATTGCTCAGACTGCTCATTTGAACCCTTATATTACATTTAAAAAAATACCTTACAGTGTATCTGCAGTCTTGGAACAGCACTGGAAAGTGGAAGCTCGCATCTGGTAGTTCTTGCAGTGAACAGTGCACCAACGTTTCGTCTAGATCTAGGACCTGAGTGGAGTATAAGTAATAATTAACACTTTAAGAAATAACACACGCAGAAGGATTGGCCAAAAAACCCCTAAAAGTCCTTAAAATGTTTAGCATGTAAGAGATATTTTTTTTCGAAAACAGGCCTTTTTTGTTTTAGTTTTTTTAAGTAATAATCTATGTTGTTTTCTTTTTGTAAATGCAAATACATTAGTTATTTTAATATAGCAAAAAAGAACTAAATTAATTTCTATTTTAGTTCTCTTTCTACAGATTTTGCCATAATGAAATGGTCGCCATATGAAACGCGCATACCCGTGTACGCCACACGGGTATGCGCGTTCTAAAATGATGGCTGTCAAAGTGTTAAATTATACATATCGTTGATTAATATTCGTTTTTGTATATTTTGCATGGCATAACTCCACCCGACCGATACGAACGAAAGCATTTCGAGACTGAAATATTTTACCAGAATTTTAGTTAAAATTTTTGATATTCGGTCAAAATAGGTACATAAACAGCGTCGGCCCCCAGGCCTTAACATTTAACTTTATAGGTTAGTTGGCAAATAACTTACAAGACTGAAGTCTGGACTTGTGCGTGTCTTGAGCGGCAGTGCCGGATATCTCGCTCGCAGCGCGCCCGCGCATACGCTCTCCAGTGGTGGCAGCTGCGAAAAACAATAAATTATATTATTAAAGTTATGATTAAATAACTCATGTTTTATACAAGGTTGATAAAAGCGAGAGGCATTAAATTAAACCACATATACTATAAGTGCCTACAGATAATCCGAAACTAAAAAAAAAAAATTACGGCAAGTATACGAAAATACCTTATTCAAACTAGTTAAATAGCAAAAAAATTTAATTATGTGAATGGCCCCGGCCGGCCAAAGCCGACGATCAGCTGCGGTACAGTGAGAAAAAACTTTCAAAAGTTCCTATGGCTAAACTATTGATCTGATTTTTGTTGTGTAGCCTGGAAACGATACACTAAATGTGTGGTTTAATTCAATGCCTCTTGCTTTTATCAACCCTGTATAGTATAAGACAACAAACAAGCAATTGGAGTCTTCTAACCAGTACGCCTCCAAAGAAGAAAGAATGCTAACAAATCTGCCTGATTTGTTAACATATATCCTATAGACTCTGTCCTCTATAGTGCAGAGCTATAGAGGATTAAGTCTATTATTAAATATATATTTTTGACCTCCGCATAGAATAACATAAAATAAGCTTACCTGTTTAATGAACAGATAAGGATCAAAAGCATCGGCCCATGATGTGATCTGCTCGCAGTCCACTCTGTTGCTGCAAGATGATATCACATCAACAGCTTCCTCCTGTGAGTACACAAATTAAATACTTTAAAATACATTCATGTTATTCTTTTTTAGTAAGAGGTAGTGCCACGCTGCATGCTTGCATGCAGCCGAATTGGGCCGGCACGACCGGGGAGGTACCTCTCGCTTACACTAGACCGGCGTGAAGTGACAGCTGTGCTGTCGCGTTTCGTGCGGTGTGTAAGTAGCCGGTGGCCCATGGAGGTGGGAGGAGAAAGGCGGCCAGCGCATCTGTATAGTCTATATGCCGATGTCTATGGGCGTCGGTAGTCATGAAAATGGCTACAACTGCTCGTTTGCCCCCCTATACCATAAAAAAAAAAAAAAATTTAAGCAAACAATCCTGTGTGTCCTAAGTGTCCTAAGTGACAGCCTTATGGGCGCTGAAAAAGGTGCGGTAAGGGGTATAGGAAACAACTGATATGTTACATAGGTTTTTAAGTTAAAAAAACAATGTTAAGTATAGTTT
>LUGF01035692.1:75538-89252 GCA_001625245.1 Calycopis cecrops
TTCCGTTGTCTAGTACCCGTAACACTAGTCTTTACGGTACTTAGCACGGGGCTAGACTAACGTGGTGTGTAAAAGTCCACTGATATTTATTATATTTATTTTATTTCAATTCTATCTATTTTTATCTATAACGATTGACGCAGCATAAATCTAATTATCTTCAATATTGTGACGAAAATTAGTGTCATATTCAGTTGCACAGAGTAATTTATCAAAAAAAATTGATAATATCCATCACAGACACAGATGAAGAATTTAGTAGTGAAAATTCTGATGACTCCGATATCATAGACGAATAAATGTTTTTTTTGTTACCCGTTATTCTCGTGTTTTATTAATGTACCTTTAATAGACTTTTTAACAAGAAAAATTTAACTATTATTTAACATTATGCGTTTTTTATTTAAAAAATCATCGACTATCCATAGTAGCAGTTCATCCCATCACTATAGCGTTACATTATACGCATAAGAATTAGCATAATTTTTTTTCAATTAATTTTTATTTGAAGTCTCGAAAAGTTTGGTTGGGTTTAATTTAATTTACTACAGATAAGAAGTGATGTAATGTTCAAATATGAAATAATAAGTTGCAACTTTTAAATTACGGCAATTTTAAAATGTGAATCGAAACGTTCCTGAAACTGCCATCCGCACCATGCTACAGCGCACAAACTATAGATAAGAATTTGTTTGTTTGTGGGTGTGTGTGTCTATGTGTGTATGTGTGCATGTGTGTGCGTGTGAGTGAGTGCTTATGAGTATTATTGTTGTTGTTGAATTATATATGTGTATGATTTTTTTTAATTATACCTGTTTACATTAAATAAGTCCACCAAGCTAAAATGCTTATTGAAGCTGCTTCGTGTTCGACATATGAAGAGTATTTGTAATAGTTGGTATGCGCACGCGGTACATGGAACAGAGGCGTGTGTCTGGTTTGGGTGTAGGAGGTACACCATACAGAGTCTTAAAAATTTCTCTGTGAGCTCGATGCTGTCAATAGCTCAGTGACACACTTTGTGAAGGAACAGTTGTTCGAGGAGCGATCTTCTGCCTTTAAGGGTCATTATGTTGTGTGCATTACATGATGCCTCGTAGTTTAAATCTATGTTTAATGAACGATAGTATAAGTGTTTTACGAATTTTGATTGAATTTTTTCGATATTGTTTATATTATGTCTTATGTATTGGGGGTTCCAGATATTGCAGCAGTATTCAATAGTACTTCTGATGCATGTAAAGTAAAGAACTTTTAATACATTAGAATCTGAAAAATGATGATTAAAAATTATAATAATATTTACTTACTTCAATATCTGGCTGCACTTCGTCATGACAGGATAATGAGTGTTCATCAGTAACAATGTCTGTCGCATTCTGTAAAAAATAATCTATCAAAATATAAAACAATTTATAAAGTACATATTATATTAGTACATGTTACAATGATGTAATATTTCTAAAATACTTCTTGTTACAACGTAAGATTACACAGGTATGTAAGCTGCCTTGAGATAAGAGAAGACCTTTTTCTTGAAGATCCCCAAGTCTTATTAGGTTGAGAATGTGATAGTATTTAAATTTAAAATATCTAAATAAACAATGACACTATCGAATTGAAACATTTTAAGTGTGATTTATTTATATTACTACTCACCCAACCAGCAGCTTCAGATGCTAGACTTTGGCTAATCTCAGCTAGGAACCCTGTGCTGGGACTTCTTGCAGATAAAGCTTCTAAACTTTCAATAGCTGTTTCTTGAGTGTCACCACAGGTAGACGATATCTCACATTCCGGATCACGTACATAACTATCTTGCTCCAGCATTGTGACAAAATCAGGCTGAAATTGAGAAATTTTGAAATGATACAATATGATGTTGCATATATATATCATAATTATTATCACCATACAATGCCACGCATAACGCATCAAAGTGATGACTCTCACTTGCTTTTTAGAAATAGATAAATTCCAAAGACATTTTTGTCATAGGCATTGATCTAATGCTGATTCATCCTAAGTTTTGATGCTGCTTATAATAAATAAAAGAAGATAAATAGAGCATGGTAGGTAGAGCTATCTACAAACATTACATTGTTTTCAATAGTTTTACATCACTTAAGTAAAAGGAAGTGCTATAACCACATTGCAGCCAAATAAGCTAACAGCTGGCACATACAAGGAGGTATCTTAAAGGAATGTACATGCCATCATGTTTTCTCCTTTGTGGAGAAGGGTAACTGAAGGAGATCATCATCTATAGACCTTGATAAGCATATTATCATATACAAGGTTGATAAGAGCGAGAGGCATTCAATTAAACCCATATACTATATGTGCCTACAGTTAATCCGAAACTATTAAAAAAAGTTTACGACAAGTATACGAAAATACTTTTTCTAACAAGTTAAATAGTGAAAAATGTAATCATGCTTTGTACTGGGCGGCTACATTGACCACGGGGTGTAATGACCCCGGCCAGCCATAGTCGACAATCAGCTGTGGATAAAGCTTGTACGTAGTGAAAAAAAACTTTAGAAAATTCCTGTGGCTAAACTATTGATTTTTGTTGTGTAGCCTGGAAATGATACACTAAATATGAGGTTTCATTTAATGCCTCTTGCTTTTATCAACTTTGTATAACATATTTATTATGTTATATATATATACCTGCACATATTTTTCTGCAGTGTTCAAAAAATCCGAGCAACTATCCAAATCATCTGTTGTGGATGTTGGTTGATACATTTCTAAATCATTACTGGACTTCCTTCTTTTTGGTAATCTTTTGTCTACAGAATTTTTTCTAGAGGCATTACTGTCTTCTCTCTCTGTTGTCATGATTCTAGCAGCCTTATCAGCAAGTAAATTTATATCTTCATCATTAGGTGTCAACTGTTGGTTGAGTATGCGTGCACATTCCGCAATCGCAATGAAATCATTTAAACAGTCATTTGGGAGGCATAATTCCGACGATTCAACTTGGCTTTCTGTATCTGAATCCACTTTAGGACTGGGAAAATCATTAGTAGTTGTGTGAGGTTCATACATAGTGATATCATCATCAAAACAATTTGTTTGACTAGCAATAGGACTCTTAGGTTTGCATTTCTTTTTTGGACTTTCTATAGTTGAACTAACTTTAACCTTCTGCATTGGAAGACCAAGCTGTCGCACTTTTCGAATGGGAGAGCTATTTAGAGATGCTGATTGAGTCTTATCCATACGCCTTGTTTTACGTGGTGAGCTTAATGCTGTAGACATAGATTCAGTCTTGCGCAACTCTCTGTTCAAAGAGCTTTGACGTATCTGTGCATTTTTTGTCAAATGTATATCTTTAACTTTAGATTTTAATGCTACCTTGTCATTAACAACTTTCGCTTTGGTGGTAGATGACACTCCATCTTTATTATTGCTACGTACCACCGTTTGAAATATAGGTTTCTTTGTGCATTCATCTTTGTGCTTTGCTTTTTTGTTCAAAGAATCTGTTTGTTTCTCCATGATTGTTAATCGGGTTCTGACCGGCCTAGTTTTCAGATTAAGATTCTTTTGTGATCTTGTGATACAGAGCAGAGAAGAATCAGATATACCATTCTCTCTGCTCAAAAGCTTTTCCCAAGTATGTGTGGGTTTATTTAACGATTTGTTAAGTAATTTTGGTTTTAAATTTTTTACTCGTTGAGGATTCCTCGCCGAGAGCGGTCGCTCCCTCTTTCTGCTTCTTAACCGCATCGCAATTTTAGAAGAACACTAATCCTGCAAAATCACAAATTTAACTTTAATTGCTTTTTTCGTCTATGAATGTTAACAAATCGTTTAATTATTGTTTTGTAAACAATGCTTAATTTATAGTTTACTTACATGTACACTTCACCATTAGAAAGTCTGCACTTATTCCACAAATTAGTAAGACTAAAGGTAATTTTAAAACGATAAAGGATCTGCAGGTTTAATATAACTATTTTAATTATATTTGAACTGTTCCATATTATTCAGGTCATACATTTAAATGAATTTAATTTGATACTCTTCGCCGCATATCACTTCGCGCCTTTTTTTTCATCTTTATTATGAATTATTTAAATGTCCACCATTTCACTTGATATAAATTTAATCACAAAAACTGTTACATATTCGATCAGTTCTGAATATTATACGCTAGACTAAAATAACATTACAGCGGTAAAATTACATAGAAAATAAAAAAGCGGCACTGGAACATTATTGATCTATGCGCTATTCATGCACTTCATATAAACTGATTTAGAGTATTTAAGATATTATATATAAAATCATTCTATTATTTGTATACAATTACATATTTTATATCTGCAAGCGCATAAATATTATCAATATTTTGTATCGTAAAACACAAAGCCAAACAAATGTCAAAATGGCGGCGCTTTGAAAAGATTGCCGTAAAACTATCAAAGAAATCAGATGGCGTCATAGTAGCAGCGCATGCGTTTTGTTATTGCGGTAGAAGGTCGATAACGGATAAAGTATGCCAAATCGCTTGAAAGTTTGTGCTAGTTAAGCCCGTAAGTAAATAAATATACTACTTTTTGTTTCTTGTAAAAATATCTAGTAGTTTTGATTTTACCACCTTTTTTGATTTTTTGACCAGTCACGTGACCGCCTGTGACGTCACAACTCAACATGCTCAGTGCGTTCGCAGTCGCGCGCCCATGATCATTACTTCTAACGATGATATCTCAAAAACTATTCATATATTCATTTGAATAAGGATTAATGCTGAACTAAAGAATACTTATTTATGAATATAAGAATACTTTGAAATATTTTATTTAAAAATTTGAATATAAAAGTGGTTACTGCAAGGCAATTGTAAGCGATAGAAAGATGTTTACGCTGACTTTTTTTGTAGGATATTTAAGGATTATGAATTCGCTAGTACATTACTAAACTATATATTTGCTAGTTTAAGCGGCGTTTATGTGGAAAGCTCCCATTTGACGAGATTTTTTGTATTAATTATGCTAAGTATAGTATAGTCAATTATATACCTAAACCTTTTTTTTTTTTTTAGATAGATAGATTCTACGCTAAAGCAGGCAAAATGCCTAGGGCAGCTTCATCGATATGAGAGGCGAGCGTTAACTCGAGCCCCTGTAAATTGTGGTCACCTAAACCTTCTTTATGAATCACTCTTTCTATTGTTGAAAACCGTATAAAAATCCATTTCGTAGTTTTTAAGGTTATCGCGTTCAGGCAAACAGAACAATGCGGTCGGGTGACTTATTTTTATAATATTATATTTAAGATTACTTCTTAAAAATTACTTTTATTATAATTGCTTTCAGCTTCTTGCCTTTTTGCTGTTGTACGTCTGTAGCGTGTCTCAAATCACAAATTAGAATTCAATTGAGCTATTTGAATCTTTGTTTGTATGATATATTTTTAGCAGGGAATGTTACATAAAAGCAACATTACAATATAGGCAATAAAAAACGGCCACTCTTGCCCATTTCTTTCCTTTTTCACTGAAGAACGGCTGCATACTGGCCGTAGCGTCCCGCCCGCGTACTCTCGAATAAATGGACTTGCAAAGGTAAATTTGGGAGCATATTATCATCAAGAGTCTTATTTCACTAGAAGATCACAGATACTACTCGAGATTGATGAACAGTACGCTATAGTTGATGCGCGAGTTGCATTAGAACTGCAATATCAGACATGTGATCCGCTGGGAAAGTATTAGAAGTTACCATTACATTGTTATTTCTTACAGTTTAAGAGGGCAAACGAGCAGTCGGTGCCAATTTCATTACTAGTGAAGTCTATAGACACACACACAACACATAAGTGGATGCACTGCCCTCCTTTATCCTGCCACCTCAATGAACCATTTTTACTCCTCCATCAATAGGTCGCCGGCTACTTACACACCACGCGAGACGCGATAGCACAGTTGTCACATTACGACAGTTTCGTGTGAGCGAGTAGTAGCTACCAGCGTTGCACTACATGTTACAAGAGATAAAAAAGGGAAAAGGGTAGGTACTCCTGATTTTTGAAAACTTAATGTCGGTAGGTACATACATAAATAAGTATTGATTTATTTATTTATTTATTTATTATATTTCAAGAAACACAAACAGTAACATTAGACAAAAATATATCGAAAACCAAAACTGTGTCCACTAATAATTAAAACATAATTAACAGCATCCGCTAAAGTACTTTAAAATTAATTTATTTACTAAACACAAAAAAAAGAAAGAACAAAATTAAATCAAAATGAATTAAATAACTGTATGATAAAATCTAAGAAAATACATTTATGAAGCTATGAGATTAAATTGAATACAAAAAAAAAAGAAAAATTACATTACATATGTTGCATAAATGTTGCATAGGTATAATATACTTATCAAAACCACACAAAAAATATTAAAGTGTCAACCCTAGGCGTCAAGGCAAGAGTAGTATACTACTATAACACTAACGTATATTAATTCATTGTTGTCGATCAGAGATTTTTTGTGCTTGTTTCGGCCATATATTATTTCGCTTCACCTTATTGTGTTATTATTTCTCCTTCTAACTACCCACACATACTTAGTCTTCGTTAGCTCTAAGTATTTTATCGTTTATTTTGATCAAAAAATCTTATTTTTTAATGCAATTAAATTTTTAATTGTAAACTAAAGTATCTTGAAAACCTTGGTTCGTATGATCCCAGTTTCTGGTACAAATTTTATAAGGAATACAATCTCTATTTTTTATTACTGATTTCATCCGTAGACGCTACAAAAAATTGTCAACAAGAATTTGTGTGGGAGATCACCTCCATTGACTTTTTTCCGAAAATTTAATTACTTTAAAATTTAAATAATTTTTTGTCATTATGGAAAAAATAATTGAATACTTTATTCAATTATGTTTTCCCATCACTAGTTACAGTCACAAAATATTTTGGCAGCTGCCAAATCGGGCTTTGAATTTGTTGCAACTCGCAAGCATAAAGTATAGTACGCAAGTTTAACACGGACGCGGTAAGTTGGGACTTGGAAAAAACTCCACTCTCCGCTCTCGGTAGAGAGCCGATTTAGAGATCCCCGTACCACGCCCTTATATGGCGACATCGGGAGAAGTGTGGAGCTAGAGAGCATTCTTTGCATTCTTGCCAGGTCACAACTTACCGCGTCCGAGGGAATAAGCTTCTGCCACACTAACTAGTTTTGAACCGAATGCTAACAAACCTTCGTTTACACGGACGCCGTAAGTAGGAAGGTCCCTAGCAAGAATGCGAAGAATGCTCTCTAGCCCCACACTTCCCCCGTTGTCACCCTAAATAACGACATGGGGGGGTTGTGCGCGGGTAGAGAGTGGGAATGGAATTTTTGTAGGTCTCAACTTCAAAATGATCACTAGGGTGGCAAAAGTGCTACCTCTGTGTGGCTACCTCTATGTTTCTTGCATGTTCCCTCTATAGTCTATACTTATACGTCAAAATTCAAATTTCAAAAACCCTAATGATTGTATTACCTGATTTTTAATGTTTAAAAATTTAATTAGGACAACTGGATTTAGTACAAATTGTGGGTATTGTTTAAGTTTAGAAAAAGATTAAATTAATTGTAAAATTATGTCTAATTTATCAGTTACTTCATCCAAACGAGAAGATCGTGAAGTAAGTATGTTTTTTCTTTTTTTTATTGTTTCGTTTTAATTTTTATGCAAATAAATTAACATAAAGTTCTTATATTTCAGAAACAATATGCACAACGATTACAAGAGTTGGAGTCTGTTAAAGCTTTAAATAGCAGTCTAATGGTGTACTTAGAACACTTAAAGACAATCAGTAAGAGCCTTATAGAAACTAATCAAAATGTCCAGGAACTCTGTAAAGTGAACAAACAATGGGATTCTGTATTAAACTTATCAAAACATCAAAATCGAAGCTGATATTAAATTTTATGAAGCCTTAGAGCAACCACTTATAAACTTTAACAATAGTTCTACATTATAACGTTTTCAGAAAAAAGCAATTGTTTTAAAAAAAATTGAGGTAATCATATATAAATGTAAATAATTGTAACTGCCATTTAGATTAACTTTTTGCAAATAATTATTATTTTCCCTTAATAAGAACCAACAATAATCAAATAAGTAATGAGTAATGATGGGTCATTGCAGGGACAGCTTTGAAAACTTTGTTCCGTTGTCAAAATATCTTAGAACCTTTCGTCCTGGTCATCACCAAATTTTAAAAAAGAAAATTCACATGTGTATTAAAAAGAAGTAATTTTAGTGTCACTATATTATATTACTAGAGTTTTTATACCAAGCTTTTTATCTACCTTTGATTGTCCGATTGTGTTTTCCAAAAATTCTTTGACTTTGCTTAAGAGTTTATCTTACTTAATACAGAGTATATACATATTAGACTGGAAATTCAACACTGTTTAGTATCTCTTAAAACTCTTGTCTTTCATAAATTTCCCTGGGCAAATTGCTTATCTGAATATATGTCAGGATATTGAATCTTGTGCTTAATTTGTTTTTTAATTCAAAATAGTTTTAAGTACAAAAGTAGCAAATGGATATTAAATAGGGTTTGTATCATTGGAGAAACTCATCAGAATAGCAAAGATAATTGATGATTTTATGCCATAAAAGCAGTTACCTTCTTAATTTTTAAGTACCAATCTGGCAACAAATATAGAGAGCCCAATTCTGATCTTGTGTCATTATAGGTACTTTGCAGACCTTTATATTATGTCATGACATTTACGAAACTTTGAAAAATCAATTACTTATTGATAAGACTAATATTACTTATTGATAAGACTATGCAGTGTTATAAATGAAACCAAAACTAATCAATTAATTAGTTTTGGTTGCAACAATAATATTATAATATAGTGTTATTAATGAAAAATTAATGAAAAAATGATTTCTTAATGTTTCGTAAATGTTGGTAAATGAGTTCTTGCATAAGAGTTAAACATAATGAAATTATTAATAATGAGCTCATGAAATCATCTGTCCGGTAACTAACGGTTTTTAAAAGAGAAAATCAATAGCTTTGTAAAATTTAAGTCTAATATAGTAATTAAGGTTTTAAGTGATAAATAAATAAAACAAAACAAAAGCTTTTTTATATTTAACTTCTTACCACATACAAGATAAATGAGGAAGTTCATGATTTAGTTTTATGCTTATGAGTTTATTAAACTAACTTAAGAACCAGAACAACCATTTTGAAGAATTAATAAATTTAATTATAATTGACAGGCGCTTTTTAAAGCGCCTGTTGATTATGATTCAAGGAAGGAAGGAAAGTGCTCCTTTGTATTTTAGAAATAAATACAAAAAAAGGTGAGTAAAAACATGGAATAAATATAACTAGTTCCCTTGTTGCTTCCTTTTCCTTTTTCTTTCCTTGAAATAAGCATGCATTTGCATGGATCACACTCAGCAATATATCTAAGCATTTTATTGTTATTCCAAAATATGATACTCTGAACACTGTGAATGATGTTTTCATTCAGATGTTGATGATAATTGTTATATAAGCTCAGATTGTTTATCTCAAAAAAGACACATTAATGTACTTTAGTTTAAATAGGAGACCTAGTTTCCTGGTCTGATAACAAGAAAGTGATTCTTCTTTTAAGCTATGTTGGAAGCGAGCTAATGACAACTAAACAATGTTATGTTCCACAGGATAAAATATATGTTCAGATACCTTTAGCCTAGGCTGTTAATGTATATAAGCAGTATTAGATTAGATTTTATTCTGGGTTCGTAGACAATGCATTTGCGGTCTCGTCAGTGGTATAAGAGGATTCTTTTACATGTGGACATGCCTCTTGATTTACAACTCTTGCTTATTGTGATGCTGAATCAATGCAGACACCTATATGCCCTTGTAAGTTTTGAAACTCGCTGTTTCGGAGCCTATGAGAGGCATAGACAGGAAAAGCCGTTGTTATCTAGAAATGTGATCGCTCATGCAGGGTTCTTGGAATACCGACATCCAGATGGGGCGGCGCTCTCTCTTGTTTGCCTCACGCTTTGGGCCTTTTAAAGTCAAGAAATACTCCAACTGGACATCAAATATAATAAGCATTAAGATTAGGTCTGTTCTGAGCAAGAGAACGCTCCTCATTTAGTCTAATGCGTTTAGTACTTCATTTATTCCTGTTTAACTGTAGTCACAGCTACTTCTGTCGGCGTAATTGTAACTTTTTCTGCAAAAAAAAGTAAGAATTACTATAGAACGGAAAGAATTATCCTTTTGTAGTGACGTCTCTACGTGTTTTGGTTTTTGGTGGGTGCTTGATTTCATCTTAAAGGGTTTTAGAAAATTGTATGCTGTATCCTTGTCTTATATGATTTGTCATCGCAATATCATGAAAAATGCCACTTTACCAGCAAACAACTACGAACTAAATAGCTCAGAATTTTTTTATAGGATAACTGGCAAACTCGCACCTAGATCAACCGACAGCAAGTGTACTTATAGAAAATTAGACAACCAGAAGATATGTCGAATTGATGGCTGATTGTACTGCAATGGGGAGTCTCGCTCCAAGGCAAACTATCGTGACGTACTCGGTGCTCTATGGCGCCGGCCCAATCACACGTCTCTAGCGCCAGATTAAGCTCTGGCGGGACCAGGGGCTTGGAGACAGGAGTTGAGAACCCTTTTACGGGTACAAAAATGACCTTAAGGCCCTTATGCCTTACGGGGCCCGGGGCTGCAGGCCCCTAAGCCCCTACCTGGACCCGGCGCTGCACGTCTCTGTTCTGTAACTACCCTGTCAAGGTTCTGTCACGTTCTATTCTTACCTATCATGCAGATGGAGGCTTGCGGTGTGTCACAAGGCAGACCGTACACCAAACCATTCAAGTGATCTTGCCTGTCCAAATTCAGGCACGCATTGTCTGGCACGAAATCGTCTTGTAACCACGGTGGGACCTGTTTCGGAAATAAATATAGGTACTTATAAAGTTTTTAGTATTCAAGTTGAAGTTGAACCTATCCTATAGCATTCATGGAAAAGGGCCATTCGAGTATTCGTCCCCCGCTCCCTACACACGATGTGAAGGCGATGCTGATGTAATGATATGATGATCGACGGTACCAACAACTTTATTTGGCTGCAGTCCTTTTTTATCGCCTGTTTATCCCCGTTTGTTTCTTCAAGCGAATTAGAACAACTTGAAAACATTGTTATCCGGCTTCGTTGATATGGGCTAGTAGGTAAGTAGTTTGAGCAGTCTGCTCCTTTTATGGCTACTGACATTCACATACATTCGCATAGAGATTAAACCGGTGCGTTGCTCTCCTTCCTTCTATATATGGGACCAGTATCAGATTTAGCTCTGGCGGAGGCCATGGCTTAAAGACCTGGGAGTCGAGAAGGCGGCCTTTTTATGAATACAAAAATGATCTTAAGGCCCTTAACCCTTACGGGGCCCGTGGCTGCAGTCCCTCTAAGCCCCGGATACATACATTGCATGAAACGCGGCAGCACTGCTGTCACTTTTAGGGTCAATTCACACCAAAAGCGCGGCGAAGCGCAGCGAAACGGAGCGCAGTTTATGTGTCATATGAATTTCAACTTTATTTTCATTACTATAGTACTTATTATCGAATTCTCGCGACTTCTGGAGCATTCCAGCGACTTCTCGCGCATTCCAGCGACTTCGAGGGAATCCGCGCGTCTTGTTCGAGTTTCCCATGCAGTAATAAGTATTAAGTATAATAATTATTGTAAAGTTGAAATTTATATGACACATAAACTGCGCTCCGTTTCGCTACGCTTCGCCGCGCTTTTGGTGTGAATTGACCCTTACGTTGCTATCATGTGAACAAGAAACCCCCTGCCGTGCTGGCCTAATTCGGTTGCAAAGGCGCCATCTATTACTAAAATGTTTACTAAGTTTACTTACAAAAGTATTAGCTTTCGAATCGGTAGGTGTCTGGTGTTCTGGTATTCTTTTGTTGTTGTTGGGATTGTACCAGAAATATGTTGGGTCCTCACCAACGCCATCTCTTGTTATGTTCAAGCGTCCTGATAGCCAAACGTGGCTTATAGCTGCAGGGTTTAAATAAAAAATACTATTAGGTTTTACGAAAGAGACTAGAAATAATGTATTCTTCGAAAAAGAATGCCTTTTTTAAATAATATAAACAGACATATGAGCAATCATAGTCTATTGGGCTCGATGCCAATATGTATGTATTGTAATCGTAAAAGATTACGAAGATGCCAGTGCCAGCGGGCCACTGGACTAGCAAATACCGTAAGAAACTTGTAGCTATAACACATGAGTAAGTAAAGAACAGAGACAAAGCTTCGTACAAACGCGTCGATCACATTACACTACTACAAGCAAACGGCGCGTTTGTGCGTGTCAACTAGGCGCGTGTCACGTGTACACGCCGCCACTGGAAAAAACCGGTTTACCTACTGACGTTGGCCCAGTTGACAAACGAAGGGCTTGCACAACGTCGTTCTTATTTATGATTTCTTAAAAAATATTTTAAGTAAAATAAACTGTAAATAGTATATATATATGTATATATATATACGCAATGTAAACTGGTGGGCTTTTGAAGTGGTATATATTTTTAATATTATATTCTCTTTATTTTTCTGCCAGTTCCAGCCGTGTGGCTGGAGCTCTTCAAAATGAGACCCTAATCGATTTATATCTGCAGCCCTACAGCTGGGACAAAAATCGATTTACGCTTTTGACATTTAAGATAACGATTCATTTAAACTTACGTTGGTCCTTATTCTCTCCCATAACCAGAAGCAGTAGTATTAGGATGTCATTGTTTTCGATGTTTGCGAGTGTCCCGTTCATCTTCAGGCAGTTCTCATAAGCATGCTGCCAGTGCATCTGCTCTCTGACAAGCACGTAATAATAGTTGTCGTCACTAGGTATAGCGTTGGTTATTCCGGATCGTGTCTGTGCAGGACCTGAATAATAATTCTAATTATGATAATTTTAAAATTTACAGTCAGTTTTAAATTTTACAGTCAATTTATATTCGATAGATCCATCGCTTTTTTTGATAAATAAAAAATTTATGCATCATACAACGCTGTAGACTATATTATAAAAAAATCTTTGAGTATCTAACCAATAAGCGAGGCCACCTACAGGCATGCCCCTTTGTCCAAGATAGAAACACCAAGGGTCCATTTTATTGTGTCTCCGAAATGGACTAACTAAAACTAATTGGTTAACAATGTAGCCGAATTGCATTACAACCTCCACAAACCGCGTGAGCGCGAGGTTTCCGCGCCCCGCACGGAATTTATGTTTATGAACTTAGCACCGCCATTTTCGAAAATAAAGGAAATAAAAGTTGTGCTAGCTTGTGCTAGGCTTGTGCTACGTTGTGCCGCAAACCGCACTTCAATATCTCGAAAATTAAAGCGGAAATAAAAAAAAATCGTTTTTAAGGCCCAACACCGCCATTTTGTTAGAATGAAAAAAAAAACAGTTGTGCTAGATTGTGCTAGTGTTGTGCTTGCACTTGTGCCGCAAACCGTAGTTCTATAACTCATCTTTACGCACGCTACACAGGAGCCCGGGTGGCTCAACCGGGTACAGTGTCGGGCTCGACAACTGGGTTACCCCTACCGACTAAGCCCCTGCGGGTGCCTTCAGCCGCTATGATTGGAGGGCCCTGGATCTGAAAGCAACAGGG